>BRDA01002606.1:45047-76929 GCA_036984385.1 Crenuchus spilurus | reverse complement strand
CACTGGACAGTCATACAACAAATTAGTTTTACAAGTTAACAAGTTTAATATCATTAAAAAAGTAAACTGTCATTTTATATTAATTACACTTAATTCATTAATAAACTTTTTTTGTTTGAATGTTGATCAGTATGACAACAAGCCCAAAAAGTTTTATCAAGTCTAAAGTCAGAGCAGGCCTCTACCAGGACATTTGAGCACTTCAGGCTTCCATCTGCTGACAGGCTTTACGGAGATGTTGTTTTCTTTTTCCACTGAGAGGTAGCACCTGTCCACAGTACCAAAACTACTACTGACCAAAACTACTACTGACCATGATATTACTGTGCTTGATTGGGCAGCCAACTTTCTAGACCTGAATCCCACACAGAATCTATGAGATATTGTCGAGAGGAACTTCACCATCAAAGCAACCTTCAATAACATCTCAGTAGTGCCACAAGCTGATTGTCACCATGCCACACAGCATTTGCAGTTCATGGTAAAAGAGCCCCAATGAGGTATCTAGTAGGGTTGAGCCAGATACTCGTTTCAGACAACTATCCGGTACGGATAAAGAATTTTTGATGAGTACGAGCATGATACAAGTAAAACTCATCAATATACGTGTTCGTGCTGAAAGAAAATCCTCATTGGGTAACTGACTGTGTTCAAGATCTGTGATTGACCAGTCGCACAGAGTGCCCGCCACTCCCTACACAGACACATCTCTACAGCCAGTGACTGATTTCTCAGTGCTTGGCTTGACCCTAGCTCACGTTGCTCTCTTCAGTACTCCTTAGGTTTTCTTCAGCTCGCCTCCATTTCGGTTTGTATATTTAAAGTTACTTGTTGAACTGTAAATAGTTTTCAAATAAACAATACATATAGCAACTTCTGATCAATCCATATCAACTTCAGACTCCAACAATTTAAACCCCACCCACTTCCAGTTAAACCACGCCCAATTCTGGTTAAGGTCCTGCCCACTGAGTATAGATACAGATCATTTAGATGGTTGAACAGATACAGATATTGGTGTACTCGCTCATCTCTAGTATCTACTGTATAAATGAACATACTTATTACAACATATCTGTACTGTACATGCTTTTCTATACAACTTTTTCACAATTTTCTATTTCTTTAGGTGTGACTTTCTGAAAAGCAAAGTTGAGGCTTGGGAAAGTTTTCAATTTGATGCAGCAGCTCCACCTCCGTAAATAAACATCATTAACCGCTGCAAGCTCAGCAGGCCTCAAGGCTTAGCATGCTGGGATTTTTCCCAGGGGGCCGCCAGACAATAACAGTTGGTGGAAATCATAACAGAGCTGAAAGCCTGGAATCCCTGAGAAGTGAAGAGAAGGGCTGGAGGAGGGGCAGCATTCATTTCTCTCAGCTGAGTGGGGTCACCCACACTGACACGTGTAAGCCAACCACAGCCCACACAAATCTCAACCAAACCAAAGCCTCCAGCAGAAAAGATTAGACTCTGCTTCCAGCAATCACTCACAGATGGCTACTGGACAAACACAAACACAGATATGTGATAAGACATTCCTTTAAAGGTTTCACCAGACGTTTGATGAAGAGATGCACTGTTTCATTACAAAACATGTGTGCAAAAGTTTGTGGACACCCCTGCTAAAGAATGCATTCAGCTACCAGAAACTGACACAGATGTACAAAAGCACACACAGCTTGTCTAGTCCCTGTAGAGAAGTACTGCCAATAGAATAAGACTAAACATGAACCTACTGGCATCATGTCTAATGCCAGGAGGTTAGAAGGGTATCAAGTCTCCAGCAGTGAGCTGTAGAACTGTGTTCTCTGGAATGGTGGTGCTCCATTCAGTACTTCTGGGATGAGGTGGGGTGGCGACAACCTAACATCCTGACCTGACTAACGCTTGTGAATGCAATCAAATCCTTCCAGCAATGCACCAAAATCTAGTAGAAAGCCTTTCCTGGACAGTAGAGACAGTTATTCCAACAAAACCAGCCTCAACTCTAACAGCCTTGATACTGGAAGAAGCAATGAATGAGCCAGTGTCCTAAAACCTTTTTCCATGATACTCAATCTATGGTAGAAGGTGAGGTAGGACAGCGTCAAAACTTTTTAGCTCAGTTTTGGTGCCTCCTACAAGGTATTGACAGTGTGTTTATAGATTTTGGTACAACTGTTTACTCTCCACCAGAGGTTTAGTACATGCATTATATATGTGTGTGTGTATATATATATATGCACATATAATATAAATATGTACTAAACATCTGGCAGAGAGTAAACAGATGTACCAAAATCTATAAACACACTGTCAGCAACAAGCGTTTTACATCTTCTACAGAGAACAAACCTCTGCAGATATGAATGCACTTTTAAAAAAAAAAAGCATGTGCAAATACTGTGCACACTTAGCATATTTCATATTTTACAGTATTGTTCAAAATAAATAAATAAATGTGCTAAATTTGTAGGAAAGAAGTGTATTTTAAATTTAAAAAAATAGCTAAATTTTTGCATACAACTGTAAAAACCCCACAAGTCTGGATGATGATGCTTTTCTCTTAATATCTCCAGTGAAGGTTGTAGTGATTCAAATGCTCAAATCCCTGCGTAGGCCTGCTGGACTAAAAGTGAGAAAAAAATTCCAACAGAGGCTCAATTCAGTGCAGCGATTCTTCCGAGAGCTGTAAAAACACACTTCTGCAGAGTAAGCCTGCCCGTGAAAAGAGCCTGAGAAGAACAGATACAACTGGGTCAGTGTACATCGGCCGAGTCTAGCGGATACCCTACTGAGTCAGTCATTTCTACTTCTAATGTTCATATACATCATATGATATAGCCATTTGATACGAGCTGAAAGAGACTAACCGTGTGGTAAACACACAACCGTGGTAAACACAGAACTGAAACTTATAATCAGTCAACTGTTACCAAAGACATACTGACATGGATTATAAAAGGGATGAATGAGTCCCAGAAAAGAACATAAACTGTAAAGAGCGCACCTTAGGAGGGCGAAGACTAGCACAGGCCTCCTCTGACGCATGTGAAGTCAGCCATCGACTCTTTTCCAGCTGCTTCGGATACATCACTGGGTAGCCAACACGCTCAAAGGAAAGTGCAGGATCACCCACTGTGATGGATCACAGTGACACTGGATGGTAGTAGTGATGGGGAGAGAGTGCCATCTACCCACACAGAGGGAACACAGCCCATTGTGCTCTTTCAGGTCCCGGCTGCTGATGGCAAGCAGCATGACCGGGATTCAAACTCTCTGTCTACAAACACTCTAATCATGGTGTCAGTGCCTTAGTCTGCTGAGACGAAGGGGATCTCGGTATTCATTTTTAATTAGTAGTTAAAATTAGTGGTAGAATGATTAATTGGGTAGCCAGTTAATCAGGGAAATTTTAACCAATGAGCCTGCACTCAAATACCACATTTACAGGCAGATGTCAGTGTAGCAGCTGTTAGAGCTCCCCCTAGTGTCACTTTCTCCACTCAACCAGCAGATATATTCATATTTCATTAACAGCAAAGTAAATGGAATATCTGCATTATATAATGCGATGGCCATTTGGATGGGATTCCCTGAATATTATAGGATGGATAAAACTTTTGGTCGATCACTAGTTCACATGCAAAGATGCAGACTGGTTTAGTTTGTGTTGTGATTTAATTTCCTGACCTGACCATTACATGGCAGTGTTAAAATCTACCTTCAGCCATTAGAAATGTCCACTACAGTGTAAACAAGTCACATACATGTGCACTGTTGACTGCATTTCAAAAATTTGACTAAAAATTGCCTTAAAGTATTGCAGCATATTAAATCATGATACGTATCATATTGGCCAACACACACAGTCCCTATTATCATGTTCTTGGTAGACATCACTGCTAGCGTGCACTGGAGATGAACTTACACGCTCTTCACATATTTAAAGCACTTCCGTCTCTTTAAACAAGCTTAAAAATACTTTGTCATGATTCTGCCAAGAGATCCATCAAGAGTTTACATAACAGGAGTCTGCAAACTCCAATAAAAGACCTGCAAATGCCTGAGATGTTTGAGGCCATTGTGTGGACTGGAATGTGCTACAGGCTGCTAAAATACTCAAAAGCAGATTAAGCACAGACAGAAATGTCTGACGGTCATGTTTTCAGAAGACTACAGTGATAACCTGAACACTCAGTCCCGGCTGTCTGATTCAGGAGTCACCGAGGTATCAAAGCAAAGAAAAGGCATGTTTAATAGTCACTGATAATAGTCTTAACTCAATAACCAGTTTAGAGTTGCACCAAATAGTGAAAGCATCAACACTTTCAATTCTTCAATTTAGCAATCAATGCTATACTCTCACTTTTTTCTCTCTCAACACTTTCCAAATTAGCTGCACCAAAATTAGCTGTATTCGACTGTATGTTGTTCTTCTGTATGGATTACCAAGATTAAATGTAAAATGACCAGACGTGTTAGTTCAGCTGTAAAAATGTAGAAATATTTAAAAATTATCATTTTAAAGACAATGAATGTTTTAATTTACAGCCACAGTACTGATTTGGAATTGAGTATCGCAGTCAGTGATGGACCGATATTAGTTACTGAGGGCTGATAGAGGTCAATGGCCTATAGTACCAGTCAAAAGTGTGGACACACCTTCTGGACATCAGCACTTTTTCTACGAGTGAACACATAATGAATCATGTAGTAAACTTAAAAGTGTTAAACAAACCAAAACATGTTTTAGATGTTACTTCAAAGTAGACACACAACTGATGTCTCAAACACATTAAGAGGCAAGAAATGCAAGTCATGAGCTCTTGACAAGACACAGCTGTTAACTGAAAGTCATTCCAGGTGACTACCTCATAAAGCTGACTGAGAAAATGCCAAGAAAGCTGCATCTAAACAAGAGGTGTCTACTGTGAAGAATGTAACATATAAACATATTCTGGTTTGTTTACTTGTTTGTTTACTAAATAATTACATATGTGTTTATTCATAGTCTGGATGACTTTAGTATTAATCTACAGTGCAGAACGTTTTTAAATCATGAAAGTAAACAGAAGGTGTGTCCAAACTTGTGACTGGTACTATATATACAGTTAAGGTAATAAATTTGCAACTTCTATGAAAATGTTGTTTTTTTTTTAAATGTATTTCCCCCAAGTGCTGTTAAATAGAGCAAAAAACGTTTAACAGCGTTTTCACACATTTCAGTTTTATTTTGAATGATTAACTCATTTGACTTCACCCACAAAAGTCAAATTATTTCAGAAAAAAAAAACAAAAAAACTACCATGGTCAAAATGATTAGCCCTGACTAAAACTGGACTAAAATGATGAATGATGAGCGCTGAATTTAGTGAAATTAAGTAGATAAAGCCGTTCCTATGAGGAGGAAGAAATACACAAACATGGCTGATCTGGAGGGAAAGAAAATCACACCCCCATGTACATTTATTCCAATCCCAATATGGCAAATGAAGATATTGTGGCCTATACTAATATCATTTTTAGCTAAATTAGAGATAATCTATCATTTCACCAAATATAAAAGCATAAAAGCTCAAGCTTAAGTCAGTTCTCAATGAAGATCTCTTAAATCCAAAAAGTAGAATTCAAAATATCTTAAAGGTTCCCAGAACTGTTCACAGTTTATTAGGCTCTGGTTAATTAAATCTGAGATTGTCAATTTATAACACATCAATCTATAATAAGTGAGCTAGTAATACTTCCCCTGTCAATGGCAGTCACTTACTGTTTTCAAACAGTGACTGAAGACCCATCTCTTCCAAGAGTTCTTATCCTGTCCTCACTAAAGGCTTGTGACTATACTTATGTCTTTATTCTCATTACTTTAATGTCATTCAATGAATGATGAGCAGTGTGCATCTAAGCATCTAGGTATGTTGAATGAGTGTTGTGTATCTAGGCATCCTAACTTTTGTATTTGGCAGCATCTAAGCTTGAGGTACCGCCTGGATTCTATTCTACACTAGTTAAAAATCCTTCCTCAACAAACAGCAAAGCACTTTTGTAAGTCGCCCTGGACAAGATAATCTGCTAAATGCCTGTAATCTAATACTCGTCAGCCACTAATTATCAGTATTATATTGATGGGATTATGTTGATATTGATAAAACCTGGAGAACTTCAATACTCGTCAATACTACTACTGATAAAAGACTCCACTGTTATTGTCACAACTGACAGCTGTTATTTTCACATAGGTTTGTCAAATCTACGGTTTGTCTATATTTACTGGGGATATTCCACAAGGCAGGATTTCTCAGTTCAGCCAGGTAACTTAAGCCCAAAATCACAGCTGCCAATTGGATAACAGAAGCAACGATCATGATCACTGGGCTTAAGCTATTTGGTCAGTTACTTTGTAGAACTCCCCCTGGTCCTGAGATAAACCCATACTTAAGTGAAATAATCACTCAAGTAGAAACACACGTTTCCATTAAGCAACCTGAGCAGATTTCCAAAAGGATCTGATTGAAAACCCGTCTTGGTATGTACACAATCTATGACCGAACAGTCTATTGATCTCTTTTGGCTTCAAATACACAAAACTGGTCAAAAGTTTTAGAACGTTTCAGGTCTGCACCTAGTTGGTCAGAGGTTCATCCTACAGCAAGATAAAGACCCAAAACATCAGTCCAAGCTCTGCCAGAACTACCTCAGGACAAAACAACAAGATGGTCAGCTTGAAAACATGGAGTGGAGCACAGTCTCCAGACTTAAACCCCATCCAGCCGATTTGGGATGAAGTGAAAAGCAAAGCAAACCTACAAGAGCCAACATTTATGTGATGTTCTGCAGCAGATTAGTGAAGAACTGTCTGAAGAATGTTTGATGTCTGTTGTAGAAAGAATGTCACGAGTGTGTTCAGCTGTTATATCTGACAAAGGTGCAGCTTTGTGTCCAAAGTTTAGACACATTTTGTCTATAAACTGATTCACTGAGTTCTTATTTAACTCATTAGCTTTCATTTCTGAGCGCAATGAAACATTAAACTCAATAAGTTTCAAGACAAAATGTGAAAAATTGGGGTGTTCTAAAACTTTTCACCAATAGTGCAATGTTACACCTCAAGAATGAGAAACTCCTGAAAACTGAAATCTACAGCTCTGGAAAGATCCGGAGCCAAGTCCAAATGCCCAGCCCAATCTCCAGACCTGAACCCCACTGAGAACCTCTGGAATGCGATCAAGACAAAGATGGACGGTCTACAAGTAATCAAACAAACCTGAGCATTTTCCCCACCTAATAGTCTTTTCTGAACTCTTCTTTAGTTAAAACAATAGTATTGTGCTTTTCTAAAATTTGTTTTCTTTGCATGATTTGAAAACTATCGTTTTGGTTCTTTTGACCAGCTGATCATTTTCTGTTAATAAAAAGCTCTAAATGGGAATATTTTATTAGAGGCTAACTGAGAAGAAACATTGTAAGTAGTTTGTAGAATGCAACAAATGTAAATTTCCCCCAAAAAGTAAAACCAGAGAAAAAGATCCACTGCAGTGCTCAGTGTTTTACACAGCTGTATACAGTCTGAGAAAATGTTATGGTCATCTCGTTTATGGTGACACAAATGCTAAAAGTCTCAAAATGCTGTTAACTATATTGGACAATACATCACACCCCCTGTACACAGCAGAGAAGCAGTGACACACTGATATAGCTACAGAACACAATGTTAGACCTTTTGTACTCACTGCAATAAATCTCTGTAGAGACAGTACTGATCTCAGTACATTACACTGTACTCTCCTGCAAATACACTGTAATATCATAATCTAATGCTGTTGAGACCTTTTCCCAACAAACTTCAGACTCTAAACACTGCTGAGAGTATTTATATTCATACTGATACATACTCACTGTATAGTAATGTACCTCATAACATTTCATGTAATTAAGGTCACAGATCTGTCTTTTGCTTTTGTAAATATGGTAACAGCTATACATTTATTCCTATTGTCTCATAATCCAGCACCATGAACGCGCTCGATCTTGGAAGCTAAGCAGGGTTGGGCCTGGTTAGTACTTGGATGGGAGACCACCTGGGAATAAAAGGTGCTGTAAGCTTTCTTTGGGGTCAGTCAGGGTCTGGTGTTTAGGGATCTGGTCTTGTGACCGGAAGGTCACCAGTTCAATCCCCGGGCAGATTATTACTGAAGTGCAAGTCACCTAACTTGTTCCCCGGGCGCTGCAGATAGGGCTGCCCACAGCTTCAGGCACATGTTTTCACAGCCTTGTGTGTTTCACTGCACAGATGGGTTAAATGTGGAGGTTAAATTCCGTTGTGTGCAATCACACTGACAAAAAGTTTAATATAAATCTAAATCTATTCTTATACAGCTGTGGAAAAAACAAGACCAATCTCCAGAACTGAACCCTCTGGAATGTGATCAAAGTCATCAAACAAAGCCAAACAGCTTCAATGTTGGCACCAAAAGTGGCATAAAGTCATAAAACAAGCACAATCAGGATGATCACACCAAACACTGCCTTCTGACCTTTAGGGTTCACATCTTTTCCGAGGTCAGATTCCAGCACTTTCCAAGCTTTTCCAGGTGTTACAGTTGTGATATATTACATATTTCTACAAATTCACACAAAAGGATTCATCCACTTTTTATCACATTAAAGAAGATGGTGTTATGCTATGAACAAACAGGCTTGTGTTTGGCAATAGCAGAAAGATCATAAACTATTTTTTAATGCGTGTGTAAGTAGACTTTGCTTGGCACAAGTGATGCCCAGGCAGTTTTCATTTTAGGCCCTCTAACTTATTTTATTTCTCAATCTAATAAGTCAACTATTCAGTCAGACAGCTTCAGTGGTTGTGAAAAACACTGTCACATAGTCAAGCACTTTATCCTAAATTCAAGCACTTAAGTGATGCAAAGAACATGTTTGCATTACCTGAAGTGAAACTCTGTTCTTTTGAAGCAGCTGATCATTTTCAGCAAACAAATGTTCTATATTTGTATTTGACATTTTGGAGAAATGTGATCAGTAGTTTATAGAATAAAATCAATAATAGTTTAAGAAATAGTCAGATGTGAGAAACTAATAGCAACCAATGCAAAAATTTGAATATGGTGAGAAAGTTCATTTGAGCTCATAATATAAATCAAAAAGGTAAACTGTTGTATTGTTTACATGCAAAGTGACACATTTCAAGTCTTTTTGTTGTAATGTTGACACTGTTTGAACACTAATTTACTCAGTGAAGTATACTAATATTTTGCCTTTTTGAGCTGTAAGACATGCAAATAAACAGTAAAACAAATTTAACGTATGTAATAAAAGAAATTATGAACAAAAACGCTTTATTTTCCAACAAAGTTGTATATTTTATATGACACTGTGCAGCCTGATAAACTGTCCGCATTTTACTATGAAAAGCATGAATATATATTTATTTATTGAGACCTAAATGCTGTAAACAAACACAGAGATGATAAATGTTTTGCAGTGCTAACCCCCTGTGGACACAGTTGTGTGAACAGAGGTGGAGTCTGGACAGGCGTGTGGAGGCCTGAGCTGCATTTCTAAAACACGGCTCGTTATTCACAGTCCAGCTGGGCCACAAACCAGCCCAAAAACCCCCAAAGTTCTCACTTTACCTTTAAATGTTCCTTCTGCTGAAGATTTCCCGTGATGTCCCCGCTTCTCGGGTGTAAGCTGAAGTAAACACGGCCAAAAAACTTGACAAAATAAACGACAAAAGGCTCTGCTCTCCCGGCAAACAGGGATAAGCTGTTTAGTTGGCAGTCCAGTCCAGAGGAGTCCAGCCCTCATCAAAGCCCACAGCCGAGCCTGAACACACTGAAAGCCAGACAGCGCCACAGCTCCGCCCTCTCCTACAAACAGAAGACACCTTTCAAAATAAAAGTCACACGAGAACCTTCGCAGCGGTTATTGTATAAATATACAGCGGTGGAAAAAAATTAACCTATTATTAGTTCTGCCTAACCCTCCTGTTGTGTTAATTTAATTTTTTACTAATTTTGCGTTCAGGCTCAAAAATGATTATAACTGATTAGAAACCTATAACAATACAAACATTATCATGTAATGCTGTGACCTTTATATAAACACTACAGCTTTTAAATGAACTATTTATGGCATTAAGGCCCCACTCACCTCACCTGAGCTCATACAACTTGTTTTTGAGTGAAAAGGCATCATATATGTATTATTTTGACAAGAAGAAATAAATGGAAAAAAATGTGCAATTTATTACACAATACACAAATTTGTGTCAAAGTTGTTTTGAACCCATTTAAGATTTTTTAGTTGTGGAACAAAATTATATCTTTTGTGTTCCCATAAATCTAAGACATTGGCACATTAAACTTAGTTATATTATGAAACTAATATGTAAACACATTAATTAAATTTTCTGTTATTTGGAACATTTTGGACAGTATGTGCTGGCAGTTGCATGTGTCTTGTGAATATACACATTTATGACACGTAATTCTCACTTTCAGACAGATTACACTCCTTACACTCCTCCTCCGTCTTTCATGGCAGGTAAAGATGACTTCTGGCCTCATGTACTGTACACCATTTAGTATTGTGTTCCACTGTGTTGGCATGTCTGCTGCATTTTTTCAAAAGTCAGTTTTGGTCCCCTGCAGTTTTTTTTTTTCACAGTCAGTTCTGTTTCAAGCACTAGGACCAAGTGGAAAATGACCACACAATCTGAAGAATGTTTCCCTTTAGACCGCCCACAAGCTCATCGATTGGCTCTGCCATTTCTTGCTAATGTGTGATTGGCTGTCTCCGCTATCACTCCAGCAAACAGCATCTGGACTTATAAACCGCAAAACTTGTTTTGCAAGTTGGCTCACAGTCTGTGTTCACTTGCCACTGTAACATGTTGGATGTTTGTTCTGCCTGTGTCACGTCAGCTAGACGTATTTTAATATGAGGTTTCATATACTTTACAAATATTAATAGTTTACAAATATTAAGTTTTGTATAAAAGCTCATTGACATGTATGTCACTTTAGATTTCGGGCTACTTTCGTTTGTGTAATGTGACCTTTTTTTTTTTTTTTTTTACAAAATCGTTAGGAAGTTTCATTTGGCGTTAACGGTGGTATCGTGCTGGTTGGGACTTCTGTTAGTAGTTACTAGTTAGCCCAGGAATACTGCAGTGGTTCAAACTCAAATGGTGCACCTTCATGTTTGCAAATGTGGGTACATTTGTCCTTAATCATCAAGTCGTGACCCAAAATTTTAAACCATTCAAATTTATTTCACAGAATAAATGCACAGTAATATGAACTGTATTGTCAGTCGTTTTGCCTTTATAATTGGCTAAAATACTATTGTCTCCAGAAAAATGACTAAAAATATATTTTTGCTTGTACCAGTAGTGGTTTACAAGTCTAGAGTAAAGTTCACAAGTAGGACAAATGCCTCAGTTCATTCTGGTGATTAATCAAAGATCCAGTCAACAACATAATCTGATCAGATTGTTTAGTTTAAAGCACTATTTATGCTTTCTTAAATATAAATAAGTGCAATTTTTTTTTTCTTCGCATACATTATCTGTGCACCAACTGTGCCCAGTACAGTCTTAAGTCTAGTAACACCCCTGGATACAACCAATGAATTGAGTATTTTTAATCACTCACACACACACACACACACACACACACACACACACACACACACAAGCAACACTATTGGCTATACCGTTTTTGACACAAGACCGGCTGCCAGTACAGGCTAGGCCATCTTCTGCGCCGACATGTCCACCACTTCATCGGCCATAAAGTTTGGATTTAATAATAACATTGAGTTCCTCTGCAAACGTAGTCCTGGAGTTTGCACACTGAATTGTTTTTTTGTGTGTTGTTGAAGCTGTGGTAGAAAACTACTTGAATATGTAATGACTATATGGATTTGTTTCTAATTGTATGGTGCTTGAAAACACCTGGCATTGTCTTAAAAGTGCTTGAAAAGTGCTTAACTTTTGTGGTGGTAAATTTTTTATTTTCTTGTTATCTGTGCAGTTAAAGTCCTGTTAGACAGCTTTTTTTAATTTCTAAATGTGTTCTTTATTTGAATTTTCGTTGTTGTTAATTAATTTTAGTACATTGGCCATTTAGTCCTGGCTTATTTTTTGTTTAGTACTGGTCTCGGCACAGTGTTGATGTTAGTTTATCTGTAATGCCTCTTATTTGTTATTTTGGTCTTGACCCAGTCTCGGTGTCCATTGGCCTTGGTCTTGTCATGGTCTTGACCCCTAAATGACTCGGTTTTGGTCTTGGACTCAACTCCACAAAGTCTTGGTCTTGTCTCGATCTTGGTCCCCTGTGGTCTCGGGAAGGTCTTGGACTCGGACAGTGCGGTCTTGACTACAACACTACAGTGTTCTCTCAACTGGAAGTGACCGTCCACCTGGAGGACTGCATCGAGCACTAGGGAGATCACCCAGGACAGAGTGCCAACCATATCTGGGCATACATACATACATACACAGACATCCACATTCACACACACACCAGGGTAATTTTAAAGTAGCCATTTCCATGTTTTAGGACAGTCGGAGGAAACTGGAGTCCCCGGAGGAAACCCACACAGACATGGGGAGAACATGGAAACTGCTGATATTATTTCAACTGATACGAACAATTTTTTAGTCCTGAAATATCAAACGTCGAGCTGAGATATGGCCATGGGTATGGAGCTTTCTCTGCTTGACTTTCTGTCATATTTTATATTCATTACACCTAAAGTGACTTTTGAAGACTTTTTGTTTTAATGTTGATCAGGTTGGCAGAAATCCAAAACCTCAGATTATTAGAATGTGTCTTGGAGTGTGTTGATTATAAAGCGTCATTGGGTTTGAGAAAGGCACTATATAAGTGTAACATTCATTCATTCATTAAACGTTCTTCAAAAGCATGTGCTTCTTAAAATACAAACATTCATAGACTTTAAAAAAGCAAAGACTTGTGTCAAGTTTCAGTTTCAAATGACTTTGTACAGCATCATTTTGTCACTGGGTGCAAATTATTATGAACTGACTTTAGATTATCTAGCAGTGCTACATTTCTTGTTTGATTATAAGAATGAAGGTTTGGCACACAGTTCACAAAAATGCAACCAAAGTAAAAAAACTGTTTAATATACAATAATGTGGGTTGAATAAAAATTAACAAATTGTTGAACTAATCCTTTGTGGCACTATTGCATAATGAGGAAGTGTAATCATTATTCTGATAAATGTCAAGATCAAAGTTTCAAAAATGTTGAAATACTTTCACATTTAACTTAAGAATGGTGCAATTATTATTTTTGTGAAGAATGTCCGAAATAAAACACTGTATTCACGTTGTTAGTAAATAATCCAAATAAAAAACAAGACTTTATGTTGTTGCAATTATTTATTTGTTGGTGACAAATTTAAACAGGTTCTAGGCTGATTAAACAATTTGGCATGTGCATTTAATCTCAAAGGCAAGTTTTTTTTAGTCATTTAGTTACATTTTCACAGAAACACTGTGATGCTAATTATCACTTCAAATTAATATTTCGTTTAATTACCTGAAAGTCATCAAACATTTCAAAGACATTGTTCCGCTCTTGGAAGGTTCGCACGCGTCTCAGTGCCATCTCTGCCCCCCGGTGGCGACTCTTAACAACTTAAGAGACCTCTGGAGCAGTCTTAACTTTTCGGGAGAGTAAAAGTGATTCTTAGACTTCAGAGTTTTGATAACTGGCACTTATACTTAACTCGGTGATTAGGAGCAAATCTAAGAATTTCTCAGCACTTAAGTCCAAAATTCCACGCTAAGAAGTTTGATACATACGGGCCCAGATTTGAGCTACATTAAGGCAAAAGAAGAGTCACTTCAGCCTGGTAATGTGAACATAACCTTATTCATTATTTAGACATACTAATTCATTATTTTAGTATATTAAGTCATTATTTTGATATACTAAGTCATTATTTAGAAATATTAAATCATTATTTTGAGATATTAAGTCATTATTTTAAGATAAAGTCGTTATTTTTTACACATTAAGTCAATATTTAGAGATACTAAGTCAATATTTAGAGATAAGTCATTATATAGAAATATAAATGAACTATTTCGAGATATTAAGTCGTTATTTAAGATGGGCTTGGGCTTCCATATTTAAATGCGCCCGATCCATTTAATCTAATATTCACTGCAAATTCAAAACAAACTCTCTTCCTCTTTGACTTGTACGTCTGAGGCCAATCAAAGAACGCGGACGAGAGAAGAGGGGCGGGATTTAGCCCGACAGGCGGAGCTCCTGACGAGTGTCCTAAAGCGCGTTCCCGAAGAGCGCGAGCGCTGTGTGGTGGTGAGCAGCTCGGTTTACGCTTTAGGGGAGAGAGCTTATATCGCTTCTCACAAAGCTAGAACCAAGTTTTCTTCGTCTTCTTCCTTAGAAGAAGCGCCCGCAGTTGTTTTGCTGTTGTCTGTTCGGCACTCTGTGGAGTTTCGTACAAGCGTGCCGTTGAGATAACCGAGACAAACAGAAATCATGTCGGCGTCCGCGGCGAAAGTGAGTAGAAAGGAGCAGAACTCAAATCATGACGGAGCGGACGAGACCTCGGGTAAAGTCATGGCGGCAGCCATTTTTCCTTCCATTTCACTTTTGTCCTCTTTAAGCGTGTAGCTTGTTGATTTAAACGCTCGGGAGGGCTGCTGGGCAGGGAGACGCGTTTAACGCGTTGAGGTAACGTAGCTGCAACTTCGAGGTGGACGTGGACCGAGCGAGGGAAGATGATGCTAAGCTAACCGCTAACGAGGAGGCCATGTTTGACACGGCTCATTGTGCCACAAGATGTCGATACGACAAAATATTCGCTGAAGACATGTTAATTACACACACGTTCACATCCACGAGTACGGTTTGGTGTTCTCGAGTGCACGGCGGAGGTCGTCTGAGGCTAAAACATGTAAAAGGAGCATATTAGCATGAGTTAGCCTGTTAGCTCGTTGTTGTGTCTCCCCGCCATCACGACTCGTGTCTCGGCTGTATCTCTGACACGGATAACTCGAAGATAGTCGGACCTATGTGCTCTTTAATGAGAAATTATTGCTGGGAGACGTATTGCGACTTTTTTCACGCCAAGTTGTCTATAATGCGCCGTACGTTTATGCAGCTTTAGCTCCCTTGCCGTTAGCACGGTAAACAGCGTGTGGCCTCGTTCATTCAAACCACGCGGCCCGGCGCGAGCGCAGGAAGCCACACACGAGCCTCTCAGACTTCAGCAGCTGATAATCGCACTGTTTTATTTCGTATTCACTCTCTTTCTGAACGGGCTAAATTCTCTTTGCTTTTGGCTTTTGTTTACTGTTCCGGGTTTATTCTGACTTTACCTGCGTGTTTACCTTCGCCAGTGATACATTAGCATGTATTTAAGCGGGTAAAGTGAACTTAAACACACAGCTCCTGATTATTTTCATCTCTACCCAGTAGAGAAGGCATAGGGATTGTTGCAAAAATAATAATTTGATATTGTGATTATTGGTCAAAACTTGCGTATCTTTTTAATATAAAATATTACTCTTTATTCATGTTTCTACACTTTAAATGTGCAACAAAACGTTCTCTACACAATTTCATAGGAAAGCCACGTTGGGTTCCTTTAAAAAATACATTAACTGTGAAGAGCCCTTACATAGTGAATCTCCTGCAGAAATGGACCACATTGGTTCTAATATGGCATCACTAAAGACACCCTTTGTAACACCCTTTATTGAAATATCTGCATTTAGCCATAAATGTAGTCTTGGCTGTTGATATGGCATTAAATAAAGCATCAGTTAATGTATTTGCATTTTCAACCATCAGCTGTGTTGTAAAAGAGTAGCTTACAGGAAATACAATATAGGAAAAAATGTCTACGCCCCCCACATATGCAATCCAAAAGCAGTCTGGTGGCAACAGTTAGTCTTAACCCAATTAACTCTGATTTTGGGAACAAAATCATTAACAAGATTTTCTTGAACTTTATGCAGTTAACCTAAGCATGTAAAATGTCATACTTGCATTTAAATATTTTGTGTATAAAGATCATAGTCAAAATAAATAAGTTACAGTGAACTTACACAGCCTACTGAAAACTGCTGAGCATGTATAAAAATGTCCTAATTTATCCTCATACGTATTGTTATTGAAAATAATACTTTTGCCCAGCTGTATTGGCCAGTGCATTTATCAGTGATCTGTTTGGGTTATGCTACATCTAATAATTAATAATAAATGGTATTTATAAAACACTTAAAAAATCCAAATATGCTACATCTTTAAGCTGAAGCTGTAGTGCATGATTTTGACTGGCTTCTGTTTTGCCTTTTCAGAAAAAGAACAGCAGGAAGCTATTGAACACATTGATGAAGTACAGAATGAAATTGACAGGTAATTTTCCATCTTTTCTATTCTTTACATTTGATTTATTTTATGCCATTATTGCAAATTTGCATCTGGTGCTGAGACTTAACAAAATCTTGCCTGAAGTGACGCATTGAAGCTTTAACATTTTTTTTGTCCTCCCCAGACTGAACGAACAAGCAAGTGAGGAAATTTTAAAAGTAGAGCAGAAATACAATAAGCTACGCCAGCCATTCTTCCAGAAGAGATCAGAACTCATAGCCAAAATTCCAAACTTCTGGGTCACAACATTCGTCAACCATCCACAAGGTATATAAATATTTTAACATGTATTTATATTTAAGTACCACATTTTAATATACCTGTAATATTAAGGAAATTAAGGACTGTAATACATGGTACGTATACAAGCTAAGTTGAATGACTATATGAATCTCTTACTATGGATCTAGATAAATGTTTACTTTTGTGTGAGCTGTTGACTTAATTTGGAGTGATAATCACACCTCTTGACTCGTGCTATTTTGTGTAGTGTCAGCCTTGCTTGGGGAGGAGGATGAGGAAGCACTTCATTACCTGACCAGGGTGGAGGTCACAGAGTTCGAGGACATAAAATCAGGTTACAGAATAGATTTTGTAAGTAACCAAGTTTTATTTTACTCTGAATTAAACTTGCAAGATGAAAGTGAGGATGTTGGCACTAATCATTCTTTACATTTTTCAGTACTTTGATGAAAATCCTTACTTTGAAAACAAAGTCCTGTCAAAAGAATTTCACTTGAATGAAAGCGGTGATCCATCTTCAACATCTACTGAAATTAAATGGAAGGCTGGAAAGGTTGGTTTTGATTTGACTCGTGTGGATTAATTGTTTTTTCAGGCAGATTTGTCTGCAATGTAAGAGAAATTGGATATTTAATGTTTACATCTCTCAAACCTCAGGACTTGACAAAGCGTGCTGGACAGACACCGAACAAGGCTGGAAAGAAGAGGCAACATGAGGAACCAGAGAGCTTCTTTACCTGGTTCACTGATCACTCTGATGCAGGTGCAGATGAACTTGGGGAGGTCATCAAGGATGATATCTGGCCCAATCCTCTG
Source organism: Crenuchus spilurus (assembly GCA_036984385.1). Lineage (NCBI taxonomy): Eukaryota > Metazoa > Chordata > Actinopteri > Characiformes > Crenuchidae > Crenuchus > Crenuchus spilurus. The sequence goes on along the minus strand of BRDA01002606.1, from coordinate 59,423 downwards.
CAGTACTACCTGGTAGGATATCCATGCTAGTAATAGTTGGATATGAAAGAACAAATGTTGACTATTTTCACAACAGAGTAATTTTTTCTCAGGTCCCAGACATGGATGATGAGGAAGGAGAGGGTGAAGATGAGGATGATGAAGAGGAAGAGGAAGGATTGGAAGACATTGATGAGGAGGGAGATGAAGATGAGGGGGAGGAAGAGGAGGAAGAAGATGAGGGGGAGGATGGAGAGGTAAATGTGACTGTTGTTGCTTTTAGAAAAGTGTAGGATGTTTGTATAATTCGGATTTTGGGTTGTAATTTTATTTTTTATTTTTCCTCCACATTCAGGATGATGGGGAGGATGACTGAGAGCTGATTAAGGACATATTCCCATATTCCAACAATCTCCATACCTGTTCTTTCCTTTTTGAAGTCATCCTCCAACCTGAGGGGAGCAAAAAGCTTTGTTTTTATTTAGATTTTTTTTTTATTTTGTGCTCCGTCTTCTGTTCTACTGAAGCCTCTCCTGTCCTTACCATGTCTAATACGAGTTAATTCCCTGGATATACCTGCATTGGAAAACTAGTGGCATCTCGTTGCTGAAGCCTCTTGCGTCATCAACTATTACACCATCTCCAAAGACGAGTACAAGATATTAACAATCTGCACGTCATCCTCTGTAGACTAAACTGAAATAGCAATTTATATATAAGTATATAAATACATTTTTTTTCTGTGAATGGTTGTGAATTGAAATAAGCCATGGTGCAGTGATGACCTAATCATAGCATACATACCTAGCCACTTCTTATTTTCTTTATGTACATTTCCTTTACTGCAGGGGTAGGCCCCAAAGAGTTGACACTGTTTTTCCTATGTGATTATTGGACAAATGAAAGCACCAGCTTGTTCTCGTCACCTCTTGTAAATGTCTGGGGTCAATATCAGGGTATGACCGTTATTATTGTAGGCAGTTAAATGGGGTTGGGGTGGGGCTAGTGGGCATTTGACACATCAACATTTGGGTTTATGTTGAATTTTCATTGTAATGTTTTACAGACACCCATGAGGTTTGAAATTTACATTTTTAATAAAAATAAAACACAAAAAAACTTCCTCTTGTAATTTTGAGCTTGGCTAATTAAAGGATTATTTAAATGAGAAAATAAATTGTAGAATCTTACAAGAAATGTAAATTTGGGTCTTTTTATCCACCTTTTCTTCCACTCCAAAGGTATTGGAAACGTTCAGATGTGTTTTTTTTCCTACAATAAAAAGGTGTGAACCAATTTCATGCTGGTCATTTTTTTGACCAAATGTTTATTTAGAACTGGTTTACTCTGAACTTTCATTGGCTGTTGCAGGGAGCCTGACACTGAGGATATATTTAATTTTAAAACGTTATACTTCCAAGTATGATGGACTATAATACAAAACCAGGTTAATTTGACTTGGGTTTTATAGGCCAAATATTACATATACAAGGAGTTCACATTTGTTTTATTAATGAATATACACATTTGGCGCTAATTTTAATGTAATGGGTCATCTATCCACCATACTCCCCTTATCCGAGAGGCGGGAGTCACAACTCAAGTAAGGTAGACCACACGTCTGTCTCCAGCCGCCTCTTCTAACTCATATTCCAAGAGACAATTTCTCCAGTGTGTTCTGGGTCTTCCCCGGGGTCTCAGCTGGACATGCCCGGAGCACCTCACTAGGGAGGCATACGAACCACCTCAACTGGAGCAGCGGCTCTGCTCCGAGTCTTTCCCTGATGTCTAAACTCTTAACACTGTCTCTGAGCCCGGGCACCCTACAGAGAAATCTCATTTCAGCCGGTGGTATCTACGATTTCATTCCGTCAGTCACAACCCAAACTCATGACCAGGTGAGGGTAGGAACGTAGACCGACTACTGAACAGAGAGTTTTGCCTTCTGGCTCAAATGCCTCTTCATCAAAACAGACCGATATAGACTGCACGCATCACTGCAGACGCTGAACCGATCCCCCGTCTATAGCCCGTCCCTGTTACCCTCACCATTGACTATATATCAACAAAACGTAAACAAACTTCCATATATCATTAAAGCGTAGAAAGTTGATTTGTTTTCTGCGCAGGAACAGTAAACATCTCTGGGCCAAAATAAGTTGTCAGAAGTTGTGCTCTCTCTCACTATCCCGAGCTAATTTCCTTATTTTTCACAAAGATCTTACAATAGTACTCGCTCTCGTTTTCGGGGTTGATATTTCCGGTGTGGACTGGTCTCTGTAAAAATCATTTCCGTTTGGCGCATTCGTTCATTTCCTGTTGCGATGGCGCAAGTGCGTTTTAAGTGTTTTTGTAACTTATTCGCGAAATAAAATAATACTTAATAAATGGGGGATTACGCAGTAAATTGCCTGATGCTGTCAGATCGACCAAGTAAGTGCTGTAAAGAAAGCAAGGGAAGTGCCAAGAAAAGGAAGCAAGGGGAAGTGAACAAGGGTTAGTATTAGTATGCACCCAGAGGTAACCATGGCGTTAGACTCGCTGCGAGCCGCCGGAAGTGGTCAACAGAAAGAAGAGTGCGTCGTACACATTCTGTTTAGATTGTAGTTAAATAAATGTGACAGATTCGCGTTATTTGTTATTTTAAGTTTTAGCTGCATAAAGTTATAAATGACACTGTCTGTAGATCAGATTTGATTAGAAAGGCTCGTCTTGGTCAGGAGTGTTAGCAGTGACACAGTGCTGAGATATTTCTCCTCCTGACGTTTAAACATGTTTATGGATGAAGTGCTCGATGCTGTTGGTATTAAGTCATCGTGGAAAAAGTCTCAGCAGAGGACACAAGAGTCGGTAAGTGTGTGCATTTAGTACACAGCTTAAGCTGCGTTGTCTTTAACTTCAGCTAAAGCTGACTGTGATACACCAGTTTACCTCTGACATTCATAAAGTCTTCTCTCTCTCTCTCTCTCTCTCTCTCTCTCTCTCTCTCTCTCAGAGAACCCAGTTAAACAAATGACACAAAATATTGTACTTGGTCATTTATTTATTGAGGAAATTTATCCAATATGACACATTTGTGAGAGGAAAAAGTATGTGAACCTCTGCTTTCAGTATCTGGTGTGACCCCTCTTTGCAGCAATAACTGTAACTAAACGTTTCTGGTAACTGTTCTTTAACCATAACCATTTTTTGGTAGAACAACTTGTGTGTTTAGGGTCATTGTCTTGCTGTCCTTCTCTTGAGACTCAGTTCATGGATAGATGTCCTTACACTTTCCTTTAGAATTCTCTGATATAAGTCACAATTCATTGTTACATCAATGAAGGCAAAACAGGCCCAAACCATGATACTGCCACCACAATGTGTCACAGATGAGATAAGGTTCTTATGCTGGAATGCAGTGTTTTCATTTCTCCAAACATAACACTTTTCATTTAAACCAAAAAGTTCTGTTTTGGCCTCATCCATCCAAAAACTTTCTTCCAATAGTCTTCTGTCTTGTCCACGTGATCTTTAGTAAACTGCAGATGAGCAATAATGTTCTTTTTGAAGAGCAGTGACTTTCTTCTTACAACCCTGCCATGCACACCATTGTGGTTCAGTGTTCTCCTCATGGTGGACTCATGAACATTAACATTAGCCAATGTGATAAAGACCTTCAGTTGTTTAGAAGTTACTCTGGGGTCCTTTGTGACCTGGCTGACTATTACACGCCTTGCTCTTGGAGTGATCTTTGTTGGTCGACACTCCTGAGGAGATAACAATGGTCTTGAATTTCCTCCACTTATACACAATTTGCCTGACTGTGGATTGGTGGAGTCCAAACTCTTTAGAGATGTTTTTTTAACCTTTTCCAGCTCTTTTTCAACAACTCAACAAGTCCTCAGAAATCTTTATTCATGGCATGATGCACTTCCACAAACGTGTTGTGAAGTGCAGACTTTGATAGATATCTGTTCCTTAACTAAAACAGGGTGCCCACCTGATTGTCATCCCATTGATTGAAATCACCTGACTCTAATTTCACCTTCAAACTAACTGCTAATCCTAGATGTTCACATACTTAAAAAACTAGAAAATTCTAAAGGGTTTACAAAATTTTAAGCACTACTGTATCTGTGTATGTCTACCTATCTCAATCAATTTGTTAATCTCTCTCTGTCAGTTAGTCTATCTGTGTATCTGTCTTTGGGTCTGTGGGTATCTTGTCAATCTTAATTTGTCTATCTGGTAATCTCTCAATCAATCTGTCTGTCTGTCTGTCTGTCTGTCTGTGTCTACATATTTAGTGTGAATGTTAAATGACACATGTAACCATTTGTTTGGTCAGAAAACCTGTCAGACGAAGCCCGTTGGGACTGCAGAAGCTGAAGTGCAGGTCAGGTCTGTTCGGGAATGCAGTGCTCAGACAGAACCACAGGAGCAGCTCCCACAGCCACAGCTCTCATCGGACCCTCCCGGACTGGCAGACTTCCTCTGCAAAGTAGAGGACATGGTCATCAGAGAGCTGGTGAAGAATGCAAAGAGTCATGCTTTTGATGGGTTTGAAGTGAACTGGACTGATCAGCACCAGGCGGTGAGGGTTTGACCTTCAGCAGCTACAGTTACAGCCTGTATAATTGAACCTTACAAATCATTTGAGTAAATATGTTTTTGTCATTCCTCATACAGGTGTCCTGCTTATATAGCCTCAGATATCCTGACGCTCAGCAGAGGGGTCTGCAAGTTACCAGCCTGTCTTGGAATTGCACAGGTTCTGTTATAGCCTGTGCTTATGGCCAGTAAGTGTCCTCTGACCCTCTTTGATTCATCAGGAAATGGTAACTGCACTCAGGTTGAGTGATTCAGTTAAGTACACTAATGTTAAAGTCATATGACTGATGATCTATAAATATGTATAAATGACAGTTAAATGTGTTGTCTTATTTCACATGTTTTGTGGAAATGGTACCTTATACTAATATATCTGTTTTGATGAAGATATTTCAGGTTTGTTTGTAGCTCAATTATATACAGACTTTCCATTGATATGCTTGGACACAGCACTCTGTGAACAGCCAGCCTTTTTAGCTATGAACTGTGGCTTCCCCATCCTATGGAGCGTATCAGTGATGGTCTTCTGGCCAGTTGTTACGTCTGCAGTCTTCCCCATATTGACACCTGAGGAAACCTGTGCAGGTGCTTTGAGTTTAGTAAATGATTAGTGTGTTTAAAACTTTCATGCCCTGCAAAATTTGGGCTGATTTCCTCATTGCTGTTGTGTTTATTATAGAGGTTAACTGGTCCACTGTTGTGTATTGATTGCTCTGTACCAATCAGTCCTCTCTGGCATCAATGGCACATGGAGTACTGACTGGTGTGCTCGCTTATTTATACTTGCAGCAAAAACCCTGTCACATGGCATCTGTGTCATCCTGGGATGAGTTATTCCAACTATATGACTGTATGTATATCTCAGTTTTTGTCATTTTTCAGTTTCTGACATAATTAGAAATTGCCTGTTGCTTTTTACATTGTGTGTCATGATGACTGGATGAAAAGAAGTGGCCCAAAATGACAAATATCTGGTTCCAGTGACCTCCATTAAAAGCACAGAAAGGACCAAAAAGTTGTCATTTTGGAGGATGTGTTACAGCACTGACTGCAGATGGATTATTCCACCAGATATTGATTTCTGAATGTGTCTCAAGATCAAAGATTAGCATTGAATATAAACTTATTTTCTTTACATTAATCGAGGTCTGAAAACACATTTACAGGGCTGTTAATTTTTTCCAGGACTATTTAATTGAAAATCACATCTGTCTGTCATTAATAATCTGTTCTTTGTGTGATTAGTTTAGATTATGGAGACTGGCTCACTGAGAAGTCCTGTGTTTGCATGTGGAATCTGGACAGAAGCAGACTGAATCCCAAACAGCCCGACATGGTCATAGATACGGCAACAGCTGTCATGAGCGTGTCCTTCCATCCTCTGCGGCCGTCTCTGATCGCTGGTAAAATGTTGATGAAATGAAACAGTGTCCACTTCAGTGTTGCAGTCTGTGGGTGGGTTCAGCTCCAGTCAAGTGGTGTGTGGGCCTGATGGAGCCAATTTCCAACGACAGTTTCTTATTGATTTTGCAGTTTAATGACAGTGTTGCCTTTTGCCAATTTTACAAAGTTGTACGCTAATAAGCTTTAGCTGAGATTAGATATCTCTATTTTTAAGGTTAGGTTTTTGGAGTCTGTGTAATTTCTCATTCTCTAGGAGGACTTTACAGTGGAGAAGTGATCGTCTGGGATACGATTCGCACTCAAGACCCTGTTTTGGCTCAAACAGGAATGTCACCAGATGCTCACAGAGAGCCAGTATATGAGGTACGCATCTGTCCAAATGAAATATTCTGTACATTATGGCTACATTTTTGAGTTAAATTATGAACTAAAATGAATGTTTTGATGGTATCCTAATATTGCACACCTTCTTTTTCTAGTTTTATGCCAAATGTGACAGTAGTGATGTGTCCTGTAATTGAATATGGCCACATGTTATTTCTGTTCTTACATTTTACCTGTTGTTCACCGTGACTGGGCAGTAGGCACCTCAGTGGTGGCACAACAGATGGCTAAGGCTTCTCTGCTTATGAGGTTTTCACTGGTGCACTAGTGATAATACAAGCTATGCTGTGTGTGTAGGTGAAATGGGTTCCAGGGGCTCGTAGAGGTGATCTATCTGTACTGAGTGCGTGTTCGGGAGGTAGAGTCCTGCTGTGGAGTGTAAACGCAGTGGAAGGAAAACTGACCTTAACCTCTGGATACGCTCTCGCCTTGCAACAGGTCCCTCAGAGCAGTTCACTGAGGAAGGTGTGTGTCAGAATTTTAAGCTTTGGGAAAAAGCTGAGCTCACATTCTGTTATCTGACTTGATCAGAGAGTGAAATTCTGTAACTTTCTTGTGGCTGTGAGAAAAATCTTGTTTTTCTAGCTGCAGACCAGAGGTGGGACTAATATAGGAGTCACCGCTCTAACACTTTCACCTTGGGACGTGGACACATTCCTTGTGGGTTCTGAGGGGGGCCTGGTGCTGAAATGTTCTTTCAGCAGTCAGGCAGTGGCAGTAGTGCCCCCTGACGGCGAGAGCGTGACATTACGTGCACCCATGCAGTTCTCTTTCTCACCAAGAGGTGGCCCCATTCATTCGCTCCACTTCTCTCCATTCCATCGGTGAGTTTTATGAGATATGAAACGTGATTTGTGTAATAGAAGCTCTTTTACATGATTTTGCTTCCTCGCACTAGGAACCTGTTTGTCAGTGTTGGGACAGATGGCTTGGCTCATATCCACAGCTTACTGCAGCCCCAGCCCCTACTGGCTCTGCATGTTTCTGACTCTTACGTGTTTGGAGTACGGTGGTCGCCTGTTCGTCCTCTGGTTTTTGCTGCAGTCACTGGACAAGGTAGGACATTTTGCATTGTGATCGTAATGTCTGCCAGACAGTAACAGTGTATAGATGTCACTGATCTGATAGTAGCTATGAAGCTGACCTGAGTAGATCAAATCGGAAGGAAAAATAATGAAACTAATTCAATCCTGTATTACATCTATTATCAGTTTTCTACAAATAACAGACCTAAAGGAATGACCTCTGTATGCACTCTGCTGTTTATACATGAGTGCATCTTCAAAATTAAGAACAGTGCGAGTTAATTTTTGTTCAGAAATCAAAAAGGTAAACTATCAGTTTATATTAATTACAAAGTGGGAAAAAAAATTATATAAGATATATATTTTTCTTAAACATTAGTTTTAATGTTGATACTGTTTGAATACTTCCTTACCCACTTCTGTTCTATTCTAAATTTAATGAATTAAGCCATATTGATCAAAACGAAATGTCACGGGTACATGTAATGAGTTTCCTGCTTTTAAATTATGAACTATGACCTTTATGAAATGAGAATTTCACAATATTCATACTTTTTCCAAAGACATACTAGTATGTAAAGTTAAGCGTGTTGAAGCCAAGTTATTTATAATAAGGGCTGGGCAATTAATCAAATTATTTTTTTTCTTCCATTTATAAATGATATTTATAATTCACAGAAATCCACTCCTAAAACATTTTTGCATGTTCATTCTAAAGTCAATTTGTAAACCATGTTAAATATCTCCACAGTGACCAAAGTAATTGCGATTACAATTTTTGCAAAAACCAAGCAGCCCTAATTTATTTGCACAGGTTTGGTGGAAGTGTTTGATTTAGGTCGGAGATCACTCAGGCCAGCAGCCTCCATTGACCAGAACACTGGAGGACAGCCAGTATATTGTCTGGAGTTCAACCCCCAACAACTCCTGGCAGTGGGCAACGCAGATGGGACAGTCAACATTTGGCAGCTCAGTGCAGAGCTAACAAAGCAAGGCCTGAGAGAGACTGCGGTTCTGGAGCAGCTAGCACATGAAGGACTGGAGTGAAATGGAGGACTGATGACGGACTGCTGAATGTTTTTTCTGAAACCTTAATATTTTACAGCTATAAAAATGTTTATTTTTTTTTTTACCAAATGTACTTCAACTTTGTTGCTATATAAACTAGAACTTTAAATATTGCCACAACTCTTCTAATAAATGGTGAATATGAATCCTCGTACCTGTTTCACAAAGTCACGCAGAACAACATTACCAGTTCTAACCAGTAGCGTTTATTAATGCACAGTGCAGAATCACTCATGGTGTTGTAGCACATCATCTCTATAGGTTTCTTAAAATCAAGCGAAGCACTGAAACAGGTAAAACAACCACAATAAATTGCAGACAAATCCACTACACTATTGTCAGTGAAGCACGAAGAGAAGTGTGAGATAAATAGTTAAGAGTTAGGTCGATACCTAGATACAGATACAGGGTGCTATAGAGAATTCTAATGTCAGATTCATGCAGCTGTGTGGTCTGGTGAGGGGAAAACGCATCCCGATTGGTCACTGGCAGGCAAAGGGGCGGGAGATCAGTTGACGAAAAGCGAGCGAGTGAATTCCACAAAGTCGAATGCCGACGGAAGCTCGCGACCCTTGCTGTCCAGGTAGGGCTTCATGTGGGAAATGCAGTAGTCTGCTTGCTCCTTGGTCAGGTTCTGCAAAGAGAAGCACGAGTATTATCAATAAGGACATTTTCACAGTAGAGATTTTTCTGGACCCAGGTGTGCTTGGTCTGCAGGTTTAGTATGTGTAACCAAATCAAAGTTTGTCACACATACAGTTATACATGGTACAACTAGCAGTGATATTGCTTTGATGATCAACTCTGTTAGCTGTTTTCGAACCCGGGAGCATCCAGAGCACCGATCTCTGGTCCTGAAATCAGTGGTGTGGAGTGTGGTCCAATGCAGGTGTGGGAACATTACTTTCCTTTTCAAAAGAACTTTTAACCCCTCCATCAGTTATAACTTCCTTTGTAATGTGCAATCTAAAAACAATGCTTCCCATCAGTCAATGTCATAACTGCAGTTGTATTGTGTACCTGGTAGAGCTCCTCCTTGGTGACGTACGGCTTGTTCTCGGCACTGAGAGCACGGAAGGCACTCTCGATCTCCTCGCTTGACTTCACGTTCTCTGTCTCACGGCTGATCATGAATGCCATGTACTCCTGCAAGGATACGTTGCCATCCCTGCAAATACAAGATTAAGAGTGATGCAGAGATCAATGTAAATAGATCTTTTTCACATGGGCAGGATGGTGGATTTGGGGTGCTCACCTGTTGGGATCGACTGTGTCGAGGATGGACTCAAACTCCGGGTCTGGTTCTCCTTCTTCCACCATGGGTAGGTCGTAGCCCAAAGAGCGTAAACATGACTTGAATTCCTGGTGATTCAGACGACCTGATTTCTCTTTGTCGAAGTGCCTAGAGAAAAAAAACAGTTGGATGTAAAGGTCTCAGAATGAAAAGAAGATTTATTCACTGCTTTTGATTGAGTATTTACTCACTTGAACATCATGCTGAACTCCTTTAGGGCCTCCTCTGTTACTCCTGTAGTATTTCTGGAAAATAATCAACAAAGAGTCTGAATCATGAATCAGTGACTACCGTCTATCTGAGATACTGTGGCTCTTCCTTGCTAATCCTCTGTCCAACATTCTGCAAATGTTCCGTTCCTTTTCAACATTAACGATTAGAATATGGTGAAAAAGTTAATTGTTTTTTAAAACTTAATTTAAAAAGATAAACTGACATGTCAAGCCTTTTTTAAAATGTTGATTAGTGTAATTTAAATTTTAGAACATTTTGAGTAAATTAATATATAAACAGTATCAACATTAAAGCAAAAAAGGCTTGAAATGTCACTTTATATGTAATAAATATAAAATATGACTGTTTATAATTTCATTTGAAAAAGTGAACAAAGATATTTCCACAATATATATATATATTTTTAGAATTGCACTAGTATATCAGACCTGGCTTGGATCTGCTGTTCCAGGTTGTGTTGCATCCTCATGCCTAGCTGATCGAGCTGGTCCCACTGTTGAGCCAGTCCCACAGTGCTGTGTTCTGTATATTTGTTGTCCAGGATCAGTGCCTCCTCCATAGCCGCTCCCAAATCCTCGATTTTCTTTAGTTGGCTGCGCATGGCACGGATCTCCTGGTGCTTGCGCTGTAGAGATACAAAGAGCAGCTGGTTAACCACAGCACAACATATAAAATCTACATAATTTCAGGCTAAAGTGGCTATTGTGTTACTATTCCAACAGTTGATGTATGCACAAAACCAGGACCGCAAAGGAATCTCTACAATTTCACTGTAAATCAGGCCAATCACTGAAGTGTCTTAAGAAAGAACATCTTATTAAATGTTTTTCTTAACTTTATTCTTAATAGAAACAGTTACGATTAAAAAAGAATTATTTAAATAATGTCGCAAACATTATCTTTTTACCTCTCCTTAAAAAAAAAAAAAATTAAATGTTTTCTTATCAGGAGAACCTCTCAGCTATCTCAGGCTGATAGTTATGTAACTTAGGCAAGCATCTAAACTGAACAAACTGTAAAACATTTAGTTGTTGGAAATGAGGCTTACACATTTTCAATTCAAAAGTAAAAGCATTTCAAGTGAAGTTTTCATATGTTACAAGAAAGATTTTGTCCTGTTGACCATTTCTTCCACCAAACCCTTTTTTAAAATTTTATATTTGATGTTTTTTCTCCATCTTGCTCTTCTGAACTGATTAAACAATTCTGTTTGGTATGGTGTAGTATACAGTCATGGCCGGAAGTGTTGGCACCCCTGAATTTTTTCCAGAAAATGAAGTATTTCTCCCAGAAAATTATTGCAGTTACACATGTTTTGTTATACACATGTATACACTTTGTTTGTATTGGAACAACACAAAAAACAGAGGAAAAAAAGGCAAATTTGACATAATTTCACACAAAACTCCAAAAATGGACTAGACAAAATTATTGGCACCTTTTCAAAACTGAGGGTAAATAACTTTGTTTCAAGCATGTGATGCTCATTCAAACTCACCTGTGATAAGTAACAGGTGTGTACAATTTAAAAATCACACCTGAAACCAGTGTCAGCTCGAACTATCCATCAACATTTGAATGAAATGAAACGCTATGGCAGGAGACCCAAACTGCTGACTGCAGTTTGCCAAGATGTATGTAAGTAAGCCAAAATCCTTCTGGGAAAACATCTTGTGGACAGATGAGACCAAGATAGAGTTTTTTGGTAAAGCACATCATTCTACTGTTTACAGACAATGACCCCAAACATACTTCAAAAGGCACCCACAAATGGATGGACAAAGCGCTGGAGAGTTCTAAAGTGGCCAGCAATGAGTCCGGATCTAAATCCCATTGAACACCTGTGGAGAGATCTTAAAATTGCTGTTGGGAGAAGGCACCCTTCAAATATGAGAGACTTGGAGCAGTTTGCAAAAGAAGAGTGGTCCAAAATTCCAGTTGAGAGGTATAAGAGGCTTGTTGATGGTTATAGGAAGCGACTGATTTCAGTTATTTTTTCCAAAGGGTGTGCAACCAAATATTAAGTTGAGGGTGCCAATAATTTTGTCCGGCCCATTTTTGCAGTTTTGTGTGAAATTATGTCAAATTTGCCTTTTTACCTCTGTTTTTTGTGTTGTTCCAATACACACAAAGGAAATAAACATGTGTATAACAAAACATGTATATTGCAATACTTTTCTGGAAAAAATTCAGGGGTACTAACACTTTCAGCCATGACTGTACATAAGAAAACATTTGAGAAGATAAGAGTATTTGAGGACTTAAGTTTATTTTTTTAGAAATGCAATTAAGAACAATATTATGAAATATTTTGTATATATTGAAGTTTCTTCAAAAGAAAGTTTCTGTGAAGGATTAGCGTTTGCAGAAATCTTGTCTCTCACCTTTGTAGCCTCCAGCTGAGATTCTAGAGTTCCAGACTCTTCCACCATACAGGATCTGCCCACATACAAACCAGTGAGACCGGACCAAGACAAGTGCCAGAAAACAACATGCAACTTTCAGCAGACCTCACACTCATTCACATCCCCCTAACCAGTTATTCACAACAGTCCTGCTTTTAAGTTGGTTTCCTAAACAGGTACTTCACAAGACAAACCTATTATTATGTTTACACAGTTCGATTTAGTGGACTTCAGAACAACTAGAGAAACAATATGAACACTGACAATCTGTAAAGACCAAGCATCAGCCAAAGGCAGAGGAAGAAACTCCTAAAGGCTGACTGATACATCATCTCTCAAAACTTAGACATCCCTGCAGTTCTTCTTTTTTTATAAAATTGAAGCCCTCTTGGGATTGGATTAGTATATCCGGGGAAATAAAAAACCAAAAACATTTGATCTCCTCAGTGAAGAAGTTCCTGCATCTGGACAGCATTAAAATGACTACAGGGGTGAGTTTCTGGAGGGTTGTATTTTAATTTGTATGTGTAACTACAATTAAATTCAGTCCTCCAACATGTCTATATTATCAATTAAGGCTGTGTAATAAGCCATTATCTGTCCTTTCCTATGGATTTTAGTCTCTTTTTCCTCCACGTAATGTTCTTCCAGTTTGCGTATGGAATCTTCCATCCAGACCAAGTAGACCAACGTGACTAAAGACTAAATATGTCAAAAGACTAAATATGGCTAGTAGTAGCAGTCAAAAATCTTTATTTATTTGAGACATCTGCACAGAAAATAATAATGCGAGTTCTGAATTAGCTAAAAAAATTTATTCATTATTATTGGAAATTAAAATCATAGAGGAGCTTCTTTGAAAGAAGAAATTACCCCAGAAGCCCACTGAACATTGAATCCAATCCAAAAAGGGCTCAAGACTTGTGTAGGTTTCATAGTGAGAAGTCAACTAAACAGTACAAGCCATTTGAGTATGCATCCAGAAAAGCCACTCGGTTCATGCTAATGGAGTCCACTCACATCTATGGTAACCATGCTAGATTAGGTTCACTCCCAGCAGGGTTAGAAACTGCCATTTTCTAAATCACATGTTTAAAAACTCAACCTGTAGATAATGGATAATGGCTCCATAAGACAATAATCTGACAGTTTCAGGGCTAGTTGCATCTGAAAATGAGGTAGTTTATATTTAATTTGGATAAAAATGTCCAAATTCAGATCAGGTAAAAAGGTCATATCCCTTATTTTAGGTGATCGTGTTGCAGTTTCCAGCCATGAATCTGGTACATAGGGACTTCCACCATAACAAAAAACCTAGAAATAAGAGAAGTGAGCTAAATACACTCTCGAAAAAGTGCTGGAGTGTAGCCAGGCTTGAAGGATTAAGAAGCTTGGAGGGTCCATCTGCCTGCCTCAAGGCCACATTGCGGTGAATGTTAGTAGAGGAGACTGAGGACACACAGAGCCCAAATGGTGGTTTTTAGACTCGAGTGCATGAAGAAACAACCCAAACAATGTGGGGGTAAAGGAGGAGTGGGACCAGAAAGAAAAACAGAAAAACCTTCCAGACAGATCATCATCGACTTCATACTGATAGACACGGATAACCCGCCGATAGGCTATGCTATTCAGAAAGGAGCAGGGAGAGAGGGAGGAATGGAAAAACAGCATAAACGAACAAAGGGAGACATTTGAAAACAGACCAAATAAACAAACATGAAGTAAAGGGATAAAACAAATGAGAGATTCACACTGGGAGTTATAATATTCCAAGAATATTTCTCTGGAGTCATTAATGACAAACCTTTTCACTGCTTAAACTCACACATGAGCATCATCTGTCTGCATCTTTGGATGCTTGCATACACTAATCTCACACCGACTCAAACTGTCCAACACAAAACATACTAACATTTAACACACACACAGAAAATATTGAAAAAAAATGATATTAACCCATCCAGAAGATATGTCCTGATTACAAAAGTGA
>BRDA01002606.1:22529-36930 GCA_036984385.1 Crenuchus spilurus | reverse complement strand
CCTGTCCCACTACTGTCACCATATCAGTTCACCTGAACATTACAACAACATCATATGATTATGATTCATCACACAATTAGAATTAGTAGACCAGAGGAGGATGGGTCCCCCATGTGAGTCTGGTTCCTCCCAAGGTTTCTTCTTCCAGCTCTGAGGAAGTTTTTCACTTGCCACTGTCGCTGTTGGCTTGCTCACCGGGCATTAGGGATTAATGATTTGATGTCTGTTATTACTAACCCTGTAAAGCTGCTTTGTGACATCAGTTGTAAAAAGCGCTTTATAAATAAATTTGATTGAATATTCATATGCAACAGGACTAACCTGTACATTGATGGCTTTGTCAAAGTCTTCATGTTTCTTGATTAGAGCCTCGACGCTGTCCAGGGAGTCACCCTTGTCATCGCTAGCCAGGAAGGCCTCTCTCGCTGCCATCCAGTTCTCAGCCTGCTCGCAGTCACGGTTGAACAGCTGTAGAGGAGAGAAGCACAATATTAACTCTCAAACTCTTTCTTGATCTAAGTGGGTTCCAATATTACAACGCAACACAGGCAATATGCTCTCAGATTACTATCCCATGTATGTGAGCACTGTTTTATATTTGTTCTGTAATGGTAATATATGTGGTCTTTGAGTATTTGTCACTTAGATTGAGAACTTACTTGGAGCTCCAGACACTGGTCCAGCATCATCCTGCGCTGCACCCAGGCTTTCTCCAGGTCAGCCCGCTCCTGGTCAAGAGCTTCCAGCTTCTGTTGGATCTCAGGACTGGCATAGTGACCACGGGCCAACAACTGCTGCCCAAACTGCTCAAAAGCCTGGAAGGTGCCTGCACGGGCGTCAATCTCAGTACGGTGCTCCTGTAGAGGGAGGAGAAAGATTTAATGTTATGGGGAAACTATCTGTACTACTTCATCATTTAATACGTCTTCTGAATTAGCTGCAGAATTCTGGATAACTTCATTATAACCAAACTCGTTTCAGATTCTTCTGTTCCTCATTCTGGACATATATTATTTCTTTAATGTCCGGCTCTGTGGTAACCTGTGAGTTACTTCTGAGTATACCTGCACTAGGATTATTACCTGGTGTCTCTCCAGCAGGGCTTCAGCTCCAGTTACATCCTTGGCCAGTTCATCAGAGGAGACAAGTCCTCGGATACCATTAATCCAGGACATCAGGTCTCTGTAGAAACAAGAGAAAAATGCATTTCAGTAATATCGCTCAGTGTACAGTGTCAGTTGTCACTCTGATAGTTATCATTACTTTGCTCTTTGCATGTACACTTGTCACATTCATCTTTATAAACTCTTTTCCCTTCCTCACCTGAAGTCACTGAGGAAACGCTGCAGGTCATGCGAGTTGCCTAGTTTATCTTTGCGTTGGTCTGCACGGCCTACCAGGCTGCTCCAGGCTGTGTTCAGCTCGGTGCATTTTTCCTGGATGTCATCCACAGCTTCTGGGTGTGACTGAATCAGACGCTCTGCAGTCTCACCCAGAGAGTTCACCTGACATTTATAATAAGACAAATTAGTCTCATCTTCCCCTGTGACAAAAACAAATTGGGTGATGAACTCGTGCATATGTCTGAAATGTCTTCTCCACCTTGTCGCCTAAGGCAGCCAGGTCTCTCTCAAAGCCCTCATGTTTGCGCTGAAGAGCTTGCACACTGGCCAGGTCATGACCATAGTTGTCAGTATTGAGGGCCTGGTTCTTCTCCTCAATCCACTCTTTAGTCTCATCAGCATCCCTGAAAGAGACAGAATTTGTGATTCTTTCTGTTATTGTACTTCTTACTGTATTTTACTGTAAAATCAGAATATTTTTGTGCATTACTAAAGAACACCTCTACAAAGGAACTGCATGTATTAATGTCTTTCAAAAATAACTGGTCAGAAATTTGAGTACTCTGTTAATCACCCAAGCTGCAGTTTCAAATTCTGAAATCACATTTCATTAGAGGAAGACAAACTATGAAGTTTGTTTGCAAAAAACAATATAAATAAAAAAAAAACAAGTTTACAAAAGAAGGAAAAAAAAAAAAAAAAAAAAAAAAAAAAAAAAAAAAAAAAAAAAAAAAAAATTACATTGCTTTTAATGGAAGTGAATGGAATCAACATTATTCTAAGTAATTTTGGGCCAGTCATGAAATTTACAATGAAAAGAGCTACATGTGTTTCCTTTTTTTTATATATAATTTTATTTCTAGGTTTTTGCCCATTTTTATCCCCTTCCCAATGTAGTTGTAGCCAATTAGCCCATCCCCTCTGTTAGGCCTCTCCCCTCCCCATCATTCTGCAATGTCCCTGACTCTAGGAGGGTCCAGTCAAGCACAAGCCTCCTCCGCTACGTGTGATGCAGCCACCGCTTCTTTTTCGAACCACCGCTGATACACTGTCACTGGAGAGCCTAACGCGCTCGGACGAAGGCACACAGGGTCCCCAACTCCGATTGGACCAATCAGTAGATGCCTGAGAGCCAGCGGACATTGCAACGTGAAAGTGATAGAGAGAGAGCGCCATCTACCTGCCCAGCGAGAGAACTGCCAATTTTTGCTCTCTTGGGCCCCGGCTGTTGATGGCAAACAGCATGATTGGGATAGTGGTAGCGTCTTTGCCCGCTGAGCCACTCGGGGCCCGCAAAATGTGTTTTCAAATTATGTCAGAAACTGAAAAATTGAGATATTTGTAATACTTTATTATTTCCATCAGCACATTGCTAAGGATGCTTTACTAAGCATGTTTCTGAGAAGGCAAGAGAGAGAGAGAACTCTCTGGTGTGACTTTATTGTTAACTGTGATGTTAGCTACATCAGCTACATAGGTTGAGGGCAGCTTGAGGTTAGGAAACCAGCATTGTGACTGGGAGGTTGCCAGTTTAATTCCTTGAATCTGACAGGACACAACTGCCCACCTACTGCACCCTGGGCATTGGAGAGTACTGCCCCACCACTATTGGTAAATGTGCTCACTGCCCCATACTGTGCATGTGTGCGCTTTATGCACATCAGGAAGTCAAATTCTTCTGCATGCAAGCACAGTGGTGAAAGAGTCACTTTCACTGTACAGAAACAGGGAAAATACATTTCTCTGACAAACTAACAAGGTGTTACATCAACCTCATCGGAGAATATACTCTGTGTAGAAGACAATGAGTCTTTGGGCTGCTTTTTCATTAACCAAATATCACTTAATCAGTTTATTCCTCTTGCAGATATTAGAGTATGAAGATTATTTTAAATACACATCTCTCCTGGATTAATGTTTGAAATAGCACTGTAAATGTAATGAATAAAAAATGAAAGTTTACTCTTTTGGATTAAATTATGAAAAACAATGAACCTTTACTATGTTCTATTTTTTTATATGGCACTGTATTTAATTAGCTTAAAGCTGATGTATCCATTTTAAATATTTTGAAGAAAAAAAAAACAAAAAACATGGAAACCCTGTGCTGGAAACCTCTCACACCACATAACGCATACCTGTGGAATCTCTGAACTTCATGGGCACTTCCAAGCATGTTACTCCTGTCCTCAGCCAGCTGCTGCAAGGCTCTCCAGCGGTTGTTCAACTCCTGAAAGGCAACAAACACATATTAGCAGATCAACAACTTTAACAAGACCAGATCTGATGTTTTCTAGATGTCTGCTCTCAATAATGAATGTTTTGCTTGTTAGGGAATCTCAGCCTTACTGGACACAAACTAAACAAACTTTACTAACAGCATCAAGCTATCAGTCTATAGACTAACAGTTTTTTTTTCACCCAAATATAAGAATATGAATGCAACATCTGAGCATGAAGCATTATGGGTTTATGATATGCAGTTTGGATGCATGACAACAAACAAACAAACAAACAGGTGTTAAAACAGTTGTCCAACAAATTAAAATATACTGATAGGACTACTCAATAGAGATGATCAACTTAACACAACAAAAAATGAGAACAGAATGGATCACAGAATGGCAGACAACACTGGGACCAATACATTGGAACTCCATGGCAGGGTTAAGATAGGTTAAGAAATAGGAAACAACACAAAGGAGACCAAGACTGAATGGTTAGTCTTCCTGGCACAAAAGACAGAATGAAGGGTTTTAGTGAGGAGCGTTGATGGGTTGCTTGATCAAGTGGAGGGGATGATGGGCTTACCTTAATAGTATTAAAGTTAGCCGTCGTTTGGACAGTCAAGCGAATAGACTATTTGAAGTCAGGGAGGAAAATCAGGGGAGAGAGAGGACAGAAGGAAACAAAATAGAAGAATCACACCAGTCAAGAGAAAAGTCACCACGTTAGTTCACACATCTGGTTTCCATTTCCCAACTTTAGAACCACATCACCAGGAGAAAAGTGTGAGAGACCCCAAAATCCACCAGCATGCAAAATAAATACTACAACTTTTACATACATTTAATTCTCGCTCAGTTAATACAAATTATGATTTCAAATTACCTTCCATGGAGATGAAGTTTTCGAATCAGCTTCATCCTGTAAAACAAAGGAAAATGTTTTGTCTAATTTATTCATATCTATTGGAAGAATCTTATTTAGTACAATCAGGCATGCAGACACCCCATGCAGTTCATATAATAAGAGAATGACAAAGACCTTGCCAGGAGCAGAGCCCAACATCTCTTGTTGCTGAGGGGAATGAAGGGTGAAGAGGTGGGAAGGAGAAAGAGAAAACATTAGGTTAAGCATCCATATCACAATGCCACAACAAACTGAAATGTTGGAACTTGGCAGACACACTGACGAAGACATTTTTAAGATATAAATGTAGTTAATTAATAATTAATAAATGTGTGTCTCAAAATTAGAATATTGTGATAACGATGATTTGTGTTCATAATTTAATTCAAAAAGGTAAAGTGTCATATTTTATATTCATTACATGTTAAGTTATACTCCAAGCCTGTTTTAATGTTGATACTGTTAGAATAGTCATTTACTCAAACTACAAATAAAATATACTAATAATTAGAATTATTTTTTTTTCATGGGCTATAAGCCTAACTGATTAAAAATAAAAACCAAGCGCTCTGATAGGTCAAATCACTGAAGGGGGAGGAGCTTCACCAGCCTTTTGCACAACAAAGCTTCAAATATAACATTAAAAAAAGAAATGACAGTTTACCTTTTGGATAACATTATGAACAACAATGAAATTTTTCACACTCATTTTTGATGTGTCACTTTAAACTATGAAAAGATCATTTTAGCTTGATAGCTACAAGAAATATGGAAACAAAATATCAATTATTTGTCAAACTTGTGCTATACACAGTTTATAATGAAGCAAATGAACTTTTTAACAATATTTATTTTTTAATCTGCATTAGTGAAGGAATATCTATATAAAATGTATCATTTATGTATGTATACCTATATACCCATTTTAGAACTACGCAGAAATACTTGATAAACTCATATATAAATAAAGTCACTAATAAACTTTTGAAACGATTTCTGTGGAAAATGGTCATTCACCTGAGCCTGCACCAATTGAGGCTCCTCAGCCATCAGACCCTCAGACTCCAGCTCTGACGCCACCTTGTTTATGTCCCTCAGACGCGACTCATTTGCTTTCAGATCCTGAGACAAAGCATAAAGTTAGGTTTCTGACAAACTTCAGCAAAACAGTCTCAATTACCATTTTTAAAGCTGCCTTGTGTGATTTTAATCAATACAACATGTCAATTAAAACAAGTTGTGTTGTCTAGAAAAAGTGAATTTGCAGCATCATACCTTCTGAAAATCATCAAACTTCTTCTGCAGCACCTCCACCTGCTCCAGGTCAGAGCCCACCTCCTCATTGGTCAGTGCTCCCTCCTTCTCATTGATCCACTGCTGCAGCTCATTAGCTTCACGGAACAGCATGAACTTCTTACAGCTCTTCTCTAGCATGTCCTTCCTCTTCTCACCCAGTTCCAACAGGGTGCCGTACCTGAGCCACACAGAGAATGATCAAGGCCTTGTTGGCTATAGTACACCCCTGCCCACCCCCAGATGTGGTCATGCTGGATTTTGCTCCAATCAACAACTTAACTAGAACCTATAATTATCACAGCATTGACTACAATCAGCTAAACCCAGCTGGTGTTGCTTCGGAACAAAAAACAGCAAGTACCAACACTTGTGATGAAAAGGGAATGGAGTAAAAATGCTGAGGAAAAGCTGATGGACTATGCTGTGAGACCATTAAGACATCTTTAGGGAAAAGACATGACTTCTATTCCTTTAATGAATAGAAGAGGCATGAACAGATGACCTTGCAGAGGAGAGAAAGATGAATAAACGGAACAGATCAATAACAAGAGGCTGAAATGGCTGATTCACAACACCTGCAGAAGCACTAACAACTACGAGAAAGAAGATGTAGAAAGACATGATGATGGAGGCTGGGTGGGTCAGTCATAAACAGCACAAAATGGAGGTCTGAGGCCTACTCACAGCTCCTCCACCTGCTTCATGCGCACAGACACACTGCACACCTCCTTGGTGACCACAGCCCTGCCAGAGGGCAGTCTGAGCACACCCATGCAGGCATTAGTGATTAAAGGAAGAGAGAAAAAGAGGAATAAAAAAAGGAAATAAAGAAAGGCAGAGTTGTTAGACTGAAATAAGAATTAGTTCAGACTGGCTGAAAGGAGCTGATTATTACAGGAATGAAAGAGATGAAAAGAAGTTAAGGGTTAGGTAAAAGTCTCATTTCTCAGACCAAATGCTGATTATTATACGTGTAGCATAATAACACATAACACACATCCTAAGGATAGAAAACAGGGTTTCTTACTGGTTCTCAATTTGGTCTTGGCGCAGAGCAATGCTGCCCTGTTCATCCAACAAGTTCTCACGAGAGGATGACTGTGTTGGGTCCAGTTTTTTAACATATGCTGCAGGCACGAAGCCCTGCCTGTCATTCACTTCCACTTTCCACCAGTCCTGAGGAACAAGAGCAGGACGTGAATTATTGCATGTTACAGTACATTGCATGTACAGCCAGCATTTTCATTTTAACATACAACAAAAGTACCTTGTTAGTACTGTTAAGGAGGGTGAGGATGTCTCCCTTCTTCATGGTGACCTCACGAGGACTCTTCTCCTGATAGTCATAAAGAGCCAGCACTAGCTCCTTACCAGTCTCATCATCTGTGGGGGCCACTTGTTGCTGTTGAATAAACCAGTTTGCAAGTGAAGTGAGACAAATTCTGCTTCATATTCTTTCTGCTAAGATGTACAGGTCTCTGGATGTTTTTCAAGCAAAGCTGACTCACCCTGCAAGCCTGGGCCTGCTCCTTCAAGGACTGGATGCTGCTACCATAGGCACTCAGATCAGACATAAGTGCCTCGTGTTTCTTCAGCAGGGCCTGAAGAACAAGCATCCTTCATCATCATACTGGCTCAAGTACCTTAAACATGATCTGATCTGCTATTGTTGCATCGTAGTTCAATTAAACTACTTTAACTTCCAGTCAAAAGGATAACCCTCGATTATCGTATGACAAGATAGTAAATAAGACATTCGTTTGGCTCCTTCTGGATAAAAGTGGTCATTTCTCACCTCAGCAGAGTCCTCGTCCTTGCCGTAATCAGGGCTGCCTACAATAGGCTCCTTCTCCCTCATCCAGGACTCTGCCTCGTTAGCATCCGCAAAGTACTGCTGGGCCTGCAGGGAGTCCTCCAGGTCCTGCCTGCGCTGGGCTGCCTTACCTTTCAGAGTCTCCCAGCGATTGTTCAGTTCTCCCAGCTTAGCCTTCACATCCTCACCGGCAAAGTGGCCTGCAAAAGAGAAATGTCAAATAGTTATAGTGCTGGGCGGTACGACCAATATTCTATATCACAATTTTTTTTTATAAAATGTATAAAATTCAATTTTTTTCCATGCATGATGTGTTAACCGCATTGACTGCAAGAACAATTTCTGCAGTAGAGCGGTTAAGAGTACCCTATTGTACGAAAAATAAATTAGTATTACATGTAATACAGGCCCCACAGTCATAGTCAGTTTTCAGAGGGTGGCATTAAAGTTGCAGCTGCAGTGAAAATGTAGAACATTTTATTCAACACATTTTTCAGGCAACTTCAAAACTATACAATAGTTGATTATCTCGATCTATTGCTCTGTCGTAGGGAGTAACTTTACCAAATGCTTCAGCAGGTGATGTCTGACTCACTTTGTCAGTTTACCTGATGGTGTGGCAGATGCCAATTTTAGTTTCATGCATTTTTGGTACTGCAAAGCATGCTTGTGGTTAAAGTGGTGCTAACTGCTCGTGTTCCCATGACAACTTTGGAGCTCTGTTCCATGCGTGTTTAGCAGCACAGCAATGTTGCAAAAACAGAAAAACTTCCCTGTGAATCAATCCACTGCGCTGCATTCCGAACATGTTTAGACTATTTAAACTGGCGTGGCCGGTATATAAAAAATGTATGACAAAAATAAACGGTTTTCAGTGTGAACCGGTATTCCGCCTAACATTAAATAGTTCTATCAAGAATTTTAAAGCTGAAGTGTTAATAACACCATGTGGCTTATGTGGCCTGTTCAACTATGTCCCCTAATGTTAGCGGTCACCATTTCCTACCCACTGTCTCAAATCTCATCTATCATATGGCTGAACGCACTGCATCCCCCGTTATGTGGTGTGCGCACCAATTTAGATGACATGGATCTGTTAACAGTGTTTCATTTCAGAGAGAAAAAAACAACACATACCCTCTTCCACCATGGCCTCGCCCTTCTGAGTCACAGCCTTGATGCGGGGCTCATGACCAGAGATTTCAGCCTGCAAGGCCTGGTGCTTCTTCAGCAGATTCTGCACCCCAATCAAGTCTTTACCTAAGGGGGGGGGGGAAAGAGAAATTGGGAAAGACAAACAAAATACAACATGTAAAAACTACAACTGCCAGCTTTTATTGGTCAGGCTAGAACTTCAGTTCAATGACTGACTGACTGACGGACTGACCTCTGTTGGTTGAGGCAGCAATGGGCTCTTTCTCTCGGATCCAAGTCTCTTCATCTTCCACATCACGGAATAGCTGCTGCAGTCGGAGAGAGTCGGAGAGCTTCTGCTTTCGTGCGGCCATGGGGTCCTTCAAAGCCTCATAGCGTGCCACCAGAGCTTCCTGCTTCTTTCGGATGTTTTCAGCATCAAAGTGGCCAGCCTCCTGGAACTGCCTGGCCTGGATGGTAATGCCGTCAATACGGTCCTGTTGAGAGAAAATAAGCAATTCAGCTAACCTGGTAGGAATGGCCTGAATAACCAGCTTAACATCACACAACACATTCTCTTCAAAATAAAGGGGATGACATTGAAGACACTCAATATAAATTCTAAATGCATCTTAAAAACTACAGATATGAATGTGAGGTCAGCTTACCTGATGGGCAGCAACATCAGCCTCCAGCAAGGCATGCTTCTTCTGCAAGTTCTGAACGCTGGTCAAGTCTTTGCCATAGTCATCAGATGCCAGATGACCTTCCACCTCATAGAGCCACAGCTCAATGTCTTCCACATTGCGATTGAACTGCTGCTGCTGGTTTGCTTCACGCAGCTTAATGCCTGAGAGCACAACACAGAAAATCATTTAACTGCTGAAAAACATGTGCAGTATAGAAACAGTGAGAAATTGTGTATCAGACTGTCTTCAACGACTTACCTAAAAGAAACAAATCTGTATAAACAGGAGTAATGTAAAGCCTACACAGTTGCAGGACAAAAATACTCATCAGTTTGTTTCAATACCTTTGAGCTCAGTGGCTTCCAGAAGTTTCTTCCACTGGGAGCTGACCTCATCCATACGTGTAGCCACCTCACTGGAGGCGTAGTGTTTCCCATCGATCAGCTCTTGGCCAGATTTTTGCAGCGCGTCAATGCGGCTCTGGTTGGCAGTGAGCTCTGCTTCAAAGGCCTGGTGTTTCTGTACCTTACCCTGCAGGTTTGAAGGGTCCTGGGTATGCAAATGAATTATCAAGAGTTATCATTAACAGCAGAAAAATACAGTTAAAATCAGTATATCAGTCAAAAACACGCACCTTGTATGCCTCATCAGTGGCAGTCTTCATCTTCTCATTGATCCAGCTCTTGAGCTCATCAGAATCACGGAAGAACTGCTGCAGGTGAAAGGAGTCCTCCAGCGCAGCACGGCGGGACTGAGCACGCTCATGGAGAGCATTGCGTCTGCTCAGTAACTGAAACAAACACACATTCAGTCTTTTCAGAATGCAAAGACTCAGCACTAGTGTCAGCATAAAGCGATCAGAAAAACGCCAGCTGTGTAGAAGCGAGGAACATTTTAGGGCATTCCTGCTCACTTACAGCATCTCTGCGGGTGGCAACATCCTCCTTTGCATAGTGGTTGTTTTGGATCAGCTTGGTAGCAAATTCATCAAGGGCCTAAATAGAATGTGAAGAAATAAAGAATTCCATTAAAAAATTAACTAAACTTGTAGTTGAGCAGATAGTGCAGATGACCTGAAAGTGTGTGCCAACGTTATTGATAGATTAGAGTTCTTACAGTTATCTTCTCCTCCTGGGCACTGAGGGACTTCTCAAAGTCTTCATGTTTCTTCAGCAGGGCCTCTACACTGTCCAGAGAGTCACCCAAGTCCTCATTGAGAAGGAAAGCCTAAGAGGAGGATGTGGATCCAGTTATTTTTAACTCTTCAATCTTTTCCCATATTCATTAAAGTCTTCCGGCACAAATATGGCTACATGTACATCATAGTAAATATGCATTCAATTACAAAAGTACTGAATATAGGGAACGTTTGCCACTCCTTTCTCAGTCAGCCTTTAAAATGCATAATACGGTAAAATACACACCTCTTGCTTGCTCATCCAGTTGTCAACCTGCTCAGTGTCTCTGTAGAAAAGCTGCAAGTCCATGCACTGTTCATACTGCTGCCTGCGCAGCTCCCACAGCTCCAGCAAAGACTCCTTCTCTTCAGCAAGAATACCCAACTACACGCACACACAAGATAACAAAGCAGAGTTAAAGTACTTTTAATGTGTGATCCTACAGGTGTGTTCACATATTTACACAGATGGGTGGAGGTCCTACCTTCTCCTTCACCTCCTCTGAGGCGTAGTGTCCAGTGTTCAGGAGGGCCTGGCCAGCCTCATCTGTGGCTTTGAAGCTATCTTCATGAGCATCAATCTCACCCTATTTAGAAGTCATGTGAAACATTTGAAATGAGCAGATTTCAAACGCTCGAGTATCATCTTTCGTTACAGGATCAGGATGTTCTAAAACTCTCTAATGAAGCAGAAAAGAATGCCGGTTAACCTTGTGCTCCTGATGGCGGTCAAGTAGAGCTTCAGCTCCAGCCACATCATTGGCTAGCTCATCAGCGTTGATCAGAGCCTTCATCTCAGTGACCCAGCTGGTGAGGTCACGGAAATCTGCAGTGAAACGCTGCAGCCTGAGAAACAAGACACAATTAATGATAAAGACAAAAAACTAGATTTTATCTTACTTTGACTTGACGGAAAAGACCACAAGTCTTACGTTAAACCTCTTTATGAGCATAGAAAAAAATCAACACTAAGGCAAAGGTTTTATGGACGAAACACATGGGAGAAAATAAGCCTTTTCTAATGTGCTGACCTGTAGGAATCATTGAGATGGGCGTGGCGCTCTGCAGCCAGTGTACGGATCTGTTCCCAATTGGTGATGAGTTCATCTCTCTTCAGATGGATCTGAGATGCATTCTGGGGGTGGGTCTGCTGCAGACGCTCTGCCTCCCCACCCAGAGTATTCACCTAAGAATACAGGCCGAGAAGAAAATGCATTAAATTAGAAAGCAATGCTGAAATGAACACAGTTGTGCACAGTGACGTTTCCGAAGCTTTGTTATCACTATATGGATAAATGTATTGGAACTAGATTCTGGAGCACTGCTGTGGGACTGCATTGAGCGCTGAAAAGTGTCAGTGAAGTCAAGATGTTGAATGATCAACTCATTCCAAAAGTTCTGGATGGAGCACCATCACACCAGAGAACACAGTTCCACTGCTTCATAGCTACATGCTGGGGAGCTTTACAACCATCTAGCCTACACCCAGCATTAGGCATGGTGCCATGTTGATCTACTCCAGAATCCTATTCTACTGGCAGCACTTCTTTACAGGGAATACACAAGCTGTGTGTGTGCATTTGTACATCTGTGTCAGGAATGGGTGCAAGTTAATGTAGCTAACTGAATTCATTAGAAGTGATGTCCACAAACATTCGGATATATAATGTATATACAGTCAGAGGCCTGTATAAAACTGTGGGTAGTAATGTGTGGCCACGATCCACATTGCATGAGACTTCCATCAGAGCAGAAACTGACCTTGTCCTCCAGGGCTGCAAGGTCTCTCTCAAGCCCCTCATGTTTGCGCAGCAGAGCCTGAACGCTAGCCAGGTCACGTCCAAAATCATCTGAGGCCATCAGCTGCTCCTTCTCCTTAATCCAGCTGATGGTTTCATCCACATCCCTACAAGAAACAAAGAGCGGTTTAAGCTAATGAATGGACCACTTAATTGACACATTTATACAGTCCATATATTGCCCTAATATTTAATTTACCAAAATAGCTGAACTAAATAAAGTGCACTATCATATTTAATTAATGTAATTAATTAAATCAACTATTTATGTGAATTATAAATATAGAAATATAATGTAATTATACTGGTTTCTACTCTAATTTCTAAATATATTGTAAATAAAATGACAACTAGAATATAATATTCTGTATTTAAAAATATGATAACGTGAAAAAGATATATCTTGCCCACTAAAGACTTACCGGTTGAAGCGCTGCACCTCAGCAGCCCCAAACAGCTTGCCCTGTCTCTGCTGGGCCAGGCCCTTGAGTCTCTGCCAAGCTGCATTCACCTCCTCCTGTTTCTTCAGGATAAGTTCAGCTTCAGGGTGGTTCTCTTGGGTTAGTTTAGCTGCAGCCTGGTTCACCTCATTCACACGTTCTTCGTGGGCTGCCAAGTCTGTCTGAAACTCCTCAAACTTCTTTTGCAGGACTTCCACATGCTCCAGGTCCTGTCCCAGCTCTTCTGAGGTGACAATGGCTTCCTACAAGAGAGAATTCATTCTGTTGAGTTTAGGCCTCTAATCTATCATTAATCTCCAGTTGTGTATGTAATACATCTATATCAGATGCATACCTGCCAATCTTGGAATTTTTTTTTCAGAAGCAACTTACTGCGCAGCAGACCACGGTGTGGCACAAGGTCAGGCATATTTGCTGATTAGTATTGACTGAGTTCACATGCTCACTCATCATGACTTATTACTAAGCACACAGTTCCCACTCACCACCATATCTAATTATTCAAGTATTACATTTTTACAGTATTTATACAAATTCATATACTGATAATTATTAATTATTTACTATATAACAATATGCCACATTTTTAATCAGTTACCTATAACTGCCTATATTCAATCTTTGACCATATATGCATCACCATACATCAATATGCACCATCTTTAACTAATCATACTGTACATCGCTATACGCAATGCTATACAATCCTTTCCTAGTTACATGTCCCTATGCACCATTATATACACTCCATATCCAGTTATACATCTCTATATACCAGTGTTAATTTTGTTAACGATAATTATGACGAAAAATATTTGTTGACGACCATTTTTTCACGACAAAAACGAGACGAAAACTAAATAAAAACTAATATTTTAAAATGAAAACTATGACTAAAAGTATTAGACTTTTCATCGACGAATAAAAATTAAACGAAAATGTCACAGAATGACTAAAATAATGTTTTTGTACAGTAATCCGCTTTTTAAAATAAACCTGCCGCACGTCTGACATCCTCAAAGCACGTTAAGCTCCACAGTCACACTGGTGCAGTTTAACAACACAACGTGCTGACGTCACTGCCGCAGCTTGGCAAAGAAGAAGCGATTAATGGAGTAATTTCACTTTCACTGCCACACAAAACAAAACAGAGTTTTGTAAAGTTTATGGATTTAAAATAACTGTGAAAAACACAACGAACCTCAACAGATCCTCAGTTCTCACCACTGCGAGCTTTACAAAAAGGTAAGCTAACGTAGTGTAGCTAGCTAGTTCGCTAACGGTGATGATTATGTATATCTGATATGTTTCATTTTTTAATGTTTCAGTGTATAAAGGGGAAATGTGTAATCTGTTATCATTATCTTAGGTGTTTAGATTAAATAGATCACAAACACGTCTAACTGGAGCCATAAGACACACATACAGCCTCCGTTTCATTTTAAATACAGTCATATAACGAAACGAAGAGGAAAGGCATGTAAGCCGTGGTAGTCCACATTAAGTGCAAGTTAATGTTAGCCAACAGGAACCAATAAAAGAAATGAGAAAAGGCCA
>BRDA01002606.1:11837-22519 GCA_036984385.1 Crenuchus spilurus | reverse complement strand
TTTGTGCAAATAAATTGAACATGTACTGTTTTACATCATACATTTATGTTAAACCATATTTGCACTGATTTGTGTGTGTAATTGTCGTTAGGGAAGTGTCGGAGATTTACGCAGATATAAATAATTTCTGGTTTTTAAGAGGCTGTGAAGGGATTGCTGTTAATGTGTGTGTTTAGTCACGTTTATACCAAATTGTATTTACATACTACATTTTGTCATGTACAAGTTAAATAAACGTGTTTTAGAAAAAGAAAAATGGGCCAACTTTCTTCCACAATATCTGATGTTATTGTGTTATTAAATGTAATAAAAATTAAAGACTATTGTTTTATTAAAATAACAGTAAGCAGTCTAAAATGGCTCTAATTTAAAATAGTGTAACTAAAAAATACTACTAAAATTAGATTAAATATTTTAAACATTTAATTGACTAAAACTAGACTAAAATGTTTTCAGTTTTCGTCGACTAAAACTAGACTAAAACTAACAATAACTACATGACTAAAATATGACTAAAACTAATATGCATTTTAGTCAGAAGACTAAGACTAAAACTAAATCAAAATCACCTGTCAAAATTAACACTGCTATATACACAATTAAATTCCATCACTAAGCAGTCATACATCCCTAAATACCAATACATACAATTTTACCATTATAAACAATGTTAAACATCCCTATATACCATTATACAGAATTCTTAACCAGAGGAACAACATTAAGTGAAGCAAGTTACAAATTTTCAGAGATATGAGCTGTCACTCAAGTCCCCCCCCAACAGGTTGCTGTCCAATGCGGTTACACCCATAGTCAAGCTGCCTAGTGTGTGAATTCACAGACAGCTGAACTCACTTTCGCGTATTTTGAAGTGACAAATAGTAGCAGCATAATCTAATGTCTAAATGTGAATCTGCTATGCAAAATCTGTAAATGTTGGCAGGTCTGTAGATGAAAATGTACAGACTCCATAATCAGTATTCAAGGCTGACATTCTGCTTAAGCATTGTATCTCGAGTACACAACAGGTTAGAAAGGGCAGGAAATAAGGCTTAAGCAGTTTAAAAGTCTGCCATGTGTTGTTTCTGACCTTGTCGCTGATCCAGTCCAGGGCATCTTCACACTCGCGCAGGTACTGCACCAGTTTCTGGGCCTGCAGCAGACGCACTCCCTTCTCCTTGGTCCTCTGCAGCAGCAGATCCCACAAACGATGCAGCTCCTCCAGACGGGTCTGTTAACGGGGAGGAAACATAATTAGTTGCAACGTTAAGACTCATCTGACCTGCAGCACAAGATTAAATAAAGTGAAAGGTTAAAGTAAAGGTTATCCAGCAGTAGATTCAGGAAAAAAAAGTTTATAATATCAAAACTAACAGCTATCAGTAAGTCAAAACCTGTAAGAATTTTTCAAGAGGCTAAACTGAGTGGTGTCATTCCACATGTTTCTAGTAGAATCCAATGAAGAAAGGAAGTCCAATGAAGAAAGTTAAGAATTTCACCAAAAGGCTAAGAAAAGTCACAGCACCCAAGCACCTACTTGGATGTAAGTTCCATAATTGACACTTTTTACAATTGGTCTCTGAGCAGTCCGGTAAGGCGTGAAAGACTGAGTCAAACATGAAAATAGTTAATATCTGAAATGTTACATCTGTTTAATGTTCAATTTTTAATTTCAAATAAAAGCTCATAAAACCACAAAAATATAGACATTTGTTAACATTCCTGCCCTTGAATTAAATTTATTTGTGATTAGAATCAATCCTCTTACGCGGATGGTCTCGGATGCAAAGTGGCTCTCAGAGATCATGAGATTGCCAGTATCATCCAGTTTGATGATGGCACTGGAGTTGGCCTGTACCTCTGCTTCAAAGGCTTGGTGTTTCTGAAGTTTTCCCTGTGGAGAAAGATGCACTGGATAAGATAAAGAATACACTAGAAACAACGTCATCTTGCACTTTTAAATAAGAAATGTAAAACATTTGATAAAACTGTGATAAACTGTAAAAAGCAACTTTATTTAGACTAAAGTAATTACATCTAAATTGACAAATCAATTTTTTACGACAGGGTTTTACTTAGTTATGAAACTTGAAAGCCGTTACAGGAGCCAATGTCCATAAAACATCAAATCACTGTGACAGTGATCAAAGGACAAAGATTATTTACTTGAAAACATTGAGCTATCCAGTTTAAGAATGTTTTCTTTTCTACTGTACAGGTCAACTGTAAAAGGACATTTACACAACAAATTCTGACTGGCTGATCTATATTTAAAACCACTGCCAATGTTCGTCATATACAATTGCATCTCACAAAATTAAAATATCTTAAAGGTTTATTTGTATTCATAATTTAATTCAAAAAGTGTAACTGTCATATTTTACATTCATTACATGTAAAGTAATATTTCAAGCCTCTTTTGTTACTGGTGATCAGTACGGCTAATAACTCATGAAAATTAGAAATCCAAAATGCCATATTACTGAAATAATTTATTTTACTATTCAAACATTAATGACTTAGATATACATATACAACCTGTATGAAGTGGCAACATAGCCATTTGATTACAACACAGAAACACACACCTGGAGGTTAGTGGGATCCTTGTAGTTCTCGTCAGAGGCTATCTGCAGCTTCTCCTGAATCCACTTCTCCAACTCATCTGCGTCGCGGCGGAAGAACTGGAAGCGATAAGAGTCTTCCAGTTTCTGCCGGCGCATGACCGACAACTCCTTAAAGCGACGGTAGCGGTCCAGGACCTGCTGCCGTCGCTCTTGGATGTCGTCGGCCGTCTCCAGAACTTTTACTCCACTGGTATCCATTTTCTAAAACAAACACAGACGGAAGATTAGTTTCATCCATCACACTACTGCCATACATAGCTGAAATACAACTCCAAATTCAACCCAAAACATGTATTGGCCTGAGCTTGCAAAATAAACAAATAAATAAATAAATAAAATCCCTCCAATAGAAAACAAGTCAAATTCTTTAAACAAAAAAAGATTATTATTCACATATTTACCTCATGAAAGACCTCAGAATTTGTGTCATTCATTACATTTAGAGGAGTTTAACACCACGCAGACATGTTGCAACTACAGCGACAGACTGTCCTGAACAGCTGAGCACATGAGGGGGCCAGGCGGAAATTCCTCATGCCTCTGAACAAACAGGCACAAAGAGAGTGCTGCAGTCAGCCTCATTTGGACTAACCCTACACACCACCCCCAACAACACCCCTTCTAACTCGCACTCCAACCATGACCCAACACTCCAACCACCATGCCGCCCCAGGGCTTATGCTTTCCACAGGGCAGCAATAAGGGTTAGGTTATTCATGTATATGTAGTGCAGCTGAGCAAGAACAGGGACTAGTTCCACTGGTGACCATTACTGGCATTCCAGAGACTCTCCCAAGTACCAGACTGAGTGGATTGCTGAGAATGCAGGACTATTTGTGGAGCAACGGCACAGATGTCAGAGTGACGGATAAAATACTAGTACATTCATACTTCTTACAGAGAGCTTAAGAGTGTAATAAGTGTACACTCATTTGGCTTTTTGCAGCTGGTAATAGCAGTCAAACTGATAATAGTTATTCTGGGTCTTATAGATAGAGGACAACAAAAAAGGTCATTTCTCTGTTAAATAGGAGGTGCTACTTTCTGAAGACATGTACCACAAAGACATGATCTTCCTTAGTTTTGCACAGTATGATGTTACACACTTAAAACATTTCATGAGATTCCACTTTGAGATACTTGAGATGATGTCAGTGAATGAAAGCAGCCATGTGACAAGAATAGGAAATTCTGGCAAACCCAAGATTGGTGGCCCCAAGGCATAAAACCTTAACAATGAATGGAATGGGCAGTTCTGGAGTCAGTCATAGAGCCTCTGCAACCATGAGTGTAAGCACACTGAGCTAAATCAATACAGTCCATTGTATGCTGGCTAGCAGTATGTGGGGGTGGAAGCTGGAAATGAGATGAAAAATCGGAAGACCATCAATTATGCTAAAAAAACCACATACTAACAGATTGTTGTCAAGGCAATAGAACGAAGCAAAGAGCATGAGCGAGTCCCAGTTAGACAGAGACTGTGTGAATTACAAGCACTGATGAACAAAACATGAAAGCATTCAATTTCAATGACAGTTTGCATAAAAATCCTGAGTGTAACAAAGAAAGGTTGACCATTAAGACCTGAATCCATCTGAGCATCAGCTCACCACATCATCCACAAGTGAGTAGCTAATGGAGGAGATGGTGCAGTTAAGTTGACAGAGCACACAAACATCCACACCAGCACACTCGGGATGAAAGCTTCAGACTCAATTGAAAAAACATAATCAATTGAAATGTACCTCCCGGATGAATCAGCAGTGATGTACATGAAGATAAGGCACATCTAAGTTCTTTATTCGCCTACAGCTCTCTTGGACACACCCATATTGTTGTTATCTAAAAGTATTTTAAACTGTTTAAAAACATATTCCTTTACAATAGAGTAGTTTAGAATCAGATTTTTAAATGATAAAAATCTGTGATAACATGTCCCAAGGAGCACATCACCATAGCATAAACAACATGGGGTAAAACATTGTAGTATAAGTACCCAGATGTGTACTGTGACAAAAAAATGCATTTGCCTCAGACAGATTAGTCCCTCCTGAACTGACCCATATGAATGGATTTTGTCATCCAAAAGTATTTTAAGGGCAGTTGTGGGCTGGTGGTTAAGCATCACTGGTTCGATCCCCGGGCAGGTCATGTCAAGTGTCTCTGAGCAAGGCACCTAACCTCCAACTGCTATCCAGGTGCAGTGGATAGGGGCTGACTAGAGCTTTGGGCACATGTTCTCACTGCTTTCTAGTATGTTCACCAGTGTGTGTATGAGTTTCACTGCACTGATGTGTTAAATGCAGAGGTCAAATTCCTGTGTGCAAGGACATTGGCCAATAATAACTAATATTACTAATAATTACTATAAATCAATGGTAACGATATGAACCAAGGAGCACATTACAGCATAAACAACATGGGCTAAAACATCCTAGCATAAAAGCCCAGATGTGCACTGTGACAAAAAAATGCATTAGCCTCAGACAGATTACTCCCTCCTGAACTGACCCACCCTGTTCAGTTCAGCCCCTCCCCCACTTGGCCCATCCCAGTCCCCCAATTCACCGTCGACTTAAATCAGCCAGAGGATTTAGTGGGGCTTCGACTGGATTCGGCCCAACAGCTCTCTGAGGGATAAAGATCAAGGCCATGGTCAGGAACACATCATCACACTCCTCCTTTATAAACACAGTATTGTGGACCAACACGTCTCCAGAACATACATAATACAAAATGACCAATGAACAAAAGGCATGACGCTGCATATTTGACAACTGCTTGAGAGAGACAACACCTTAGTGTGAGAATCAGCTGACTATGTTCTTCTCAGCCCTGTACAGTCCCCTTTAAAATACAACTTATACAGTATACAGAGACTTTGTAATTACATTCATTAATTCACAGATTAACAGTTAATCTTTTAAGGTAAGATTAATGAATGGAAATACAGGAAATTTGGAAAAACTCACCACAACAAGAGTGTTAAACCGGCGCAATAGCTCTAAAATGCTGCAGCTGTAGTACAAGATAGCGCATTTAGCTGTGTGCACAGTACAGATAACACCAGCTTGCTTTCTCTCCTACGCATTCGATCTGTACCTTCCCCTCCCTCCTACTCCAGCGCTTCTGCACTCGCTCTAGCTCCTCTTCATCACTAGGGCTCCACACTGCAGCTCTGGAATATTCCCCTCCCTGTTTTCTCTCCCACACAAACTCAGTCACTGAGCAGCTCTCTCATTCAGACCACATGAAGAGGCAGGCAAAGTCCAAGCTCACACCTTAAACAGATCAGTGGCCAGTTGTAATAACAGCTGCTAGCTAAGTCTACAAGACTACAGAAGATGCCAGTACAAAGACAAAACCTCATACTATTGCTCTGAAGTTTTACCAGATTACATTTTTTTTTACCAGATTTAGGCCTTCTATTCCAAACTACTTTGATTAATCAATTAAATACCAATAAAACAAACAGTGCCATATAAAACAATTAGAATATTGTGAAAAAGATCATTTTGTTTATAATTTCACTTTTACAAAGTCAACTGATATTATTTTATATTAATTACAGCTAAAGTGACATTTCATGGCTCATGAAAATTAAAAATCCAGAATCTCAAATTACTCAAATATTTCATTTAGAGTTTGAGGAAATCTATTCTATAATTAGTACACTATTCAAACAGTATCAACACTACAAAAATAAATAAAAAATACATTTAAAAAACAAATGTGTCACTTTACATGTAACAAACAAACTTTTTGAGTTATGACTACAAAGTGAATTGGACTCAGTGAACTGGTATCAGACAATGACCTCCTTAAAATTAGTTCCGACATACTACCTGCTTCTGAACTGACTCACCTTGCTGAGTCCAGCTCACATTCCAACCACATGATGACACAGGCAAAGTCTAAGCTCATACCATTAAACTGCTCAGCAGTTGTAATAACAGCGTTTTGTTACATCGACATGAAAGCAGCTTCTATTATAAAAGCAAAAAGATTTGGCTAACAAACAACTGGCTTGAAACAAAAAAACAGATACATTTTCATGGAACCAGATTAATCTTAACTTAATTTTATTCAGCACTCATATTACAATTTAGTCCTAGTCTTAGTCTGAGCCCAGGATTATTCAACAAACCACCAAATGGGAACCAGAACTGCATACAACTCGTTTAGTAATTGGTCCACTCTGCATCTGCTCATTCACTTTATATATGCTGTATATTCCCTATCCATCAAGATAATCAGGTCTGGCTTAGAGACATGCCACTTTTTCCCCAACCTGTCCTGATAATGAGGTTGTCCTCTCAAAGACATTTTTCTCAATTTTGCAGAGTATGGAGCAGATATTTATAAACCCTAGAGTGGCACACATTGGTGCAGAACTATGTTAAGTGGAGCAGGAACAGAATGTGACATCAGTAACCATCACAGTTTTAATGATTTAATGTATCACTAATAGTAAAAACTAACAAGAATCAGACACTCAACCATGTAATAAAATGTTAATTAGGGTTGAGCAATAACATAATATCTTAAACCATATTTATGAAATATATGAATCACATAATGCACCAGTGAATTTGATTTGCAACTTTGTTTCAATATTCTACCCGTTTGCCAAAATCAGCTTCATATTCAGACAGTGGTGTATTAATTTGTGATAACTATAGCAATCATACTGCGTGGTGTATGTGGTGTATTCCATTATCAGAGTCAGAATTGCACCAAGAATCAAAAGTATGTTCCAATACTCAATTTACTCTCATTTTCAATACTTTCTAATACAAATAAGCACCAATTTAACACTGCCTTTTGCTTACAACTGAAGAGCTGTATAGATTACAGTGATTTCATGTCTTAGTTAAACCATAAAAATTTGGAAATGTGTCCGTGTTCACTCAATTAAATATTTGGTGTTAAAGACAATGATGAGTGTTTTTAGTTTAAGTAATTAAGTAATGTGATACTACACTTATATCAATATCAAAATCAAAATCCTGGTATCAGGATAACCTTGATCAGAGCCCATATTTCTATTTTGATATATAAAGCAAAGTCATTCACTGGAATTTCTGCATTACTCCACAACTCAATAAAGTAAAACCGTACAGAGAAAGAACTGTTTTCATAAATCTTTAGCTTCTCCTTTTATAAGAAGTCAAATCACATCATGCAGTCAGCAAGACTGGAATGTATCTCGCAGGCAGAGAGCACCACTCCCCCTGGGAAATCAGCATCAGTGGGAAACAAGTCCAGTTCATGTTCGTAATCCTTAAAGTCTCCATGGAAACACATCTGTTACTGAGGGCTAGAATGTGAGGATGCAGGC
The DNA here is from genome assembly GCA_036984385.1 of Crenuchus spilurus. NCBI lineage: Eukaryota > Metazoa > Chordata > Actinopteri > Characiformes > Crenuchidae > Crenuchus > Crenuchus spilurus. The sequence goes on along the minus strand of BRDA01002606.1, from coordinate 14,551 downwards.
CAGAGGAATGTCCAGGAAATGGGTGGGTTCACTGTGAGCATTAAAGCTGGACATAGTTCAACTTTTAAGAGGCAAAAGAGCCTGAAGGATGATGTGGGAGAAGCAGTGAAGCCATTTACCCTAGTTATATTATTCACATGGATCGTGAGCTGCTCCTATATGTAGTAGTGATAGAGCAATTTATCAGCCAATTAATTGCCGTTTTCAGATCACATTTTTATCACGTTATACATGATATCACAATAACACGTTTTTAGATAGCATTATTACTGATTATTTTTAAGCTATTGGACTAGGCTCACAAGGTCCATTAAGAAAAAATGGCAAATTTACAGGCACATGTACAGGCAGCCTCATCAATGTAGCTGCTCAAGCTACTACTCCCTTGTCTTAATTTCACCACTCTACAGACAGATGAACATATAATAGAAAAAACACCCTTCTGTCAAGTAAATTATTATTATTTTACATATGTAAAAAAAGACATAGAATTATATATGGGCCACAATGCATTCTATAGCATTGAAAATGATCCACCACGAATGTATAAAATTGCCACACTATGTGCCTCATGTAAAACCTTTTTCAATTAAATAAGAGCCCCAGGGAAAAATTGAGCTTCTACAAAATGTTTCTGTTACAAAGTATTAATGGCAACAGTAATCTACTACAAAAATCATAAGTAAAAAAAAAAAAAAACCAGCGGTACCTTATTCATCAGTGCAATCACAAGTCCCATAAAACAGCATGTGGCACAGATCAACACTGAGATCAATGCACCAGTTGATATCTGATTTAATTCATCATCACTTTTCAAACACTGCAAAATCATGCATAAAACACTCACACAGCATGCAACACACAAATGACTATAGGAGAACATTAATATTCATGCATGACGTCTATGTCTAATATAAAGCTACATATACCTACCTACCTCTTATAATACTTAAACATGTAAAAAAAAAAAAAAAAAAAACAACAACAAAAACACAAGAACAAAGCCAACCAACCTCAGTCAGTCTATTTTGATGACTTTGCTTTGACACGCTTAGCCTAAATTAATGCAAAAAGAAGTGCTCAAATCTGTACATGAGCCTCAGGAGGTATGACTAGGCAAAAAACCATTCGAGAAGCACAGCACTCAGCGACTGTCCATATCCCTCCATCTTTCTGACTGTGGCTGCAGTGCAGGCAGACAGACGCATCACCGCTGCAGTGGTAAGGCCGTGTGGGGAGGCAGCCAAGACCCTGCCCTGCCCAATGCGATTTCTCAGCAAGAAAATCATCAGGAAGAACAACATCAGCAGGCAGGATTAGCTTATGTGTAGCTCCTTCCTTCCTGCTCTCAACATTCCAAAAGCTTTCTAGCATCCTATAGACCCGCCACCATTTAATGAAGCGACAACACCACACAACAAACCCAATAAACACACAGAAACACACACAAATGCACACACTTTACCTTTAGTTTGGGTTTAATAAACTTGGACATGGTAACAGGTGCCTGTGTTGGTTACAGGGCACAAGATTAAATAATATCAGTACAACACTGACACATTTCATCTTTTAAGAATTTAATTTGAAGATCCATGCTGCACCTACAAATCTGTTCTTTGGTAGCGACTCATGGTTGGATATTTACAGAATGTAGGTAAAAATCACATTCAATCTAAAGAATTTATTAGTTTATATTTTGAATTGCTGCTCTAGCAAGAGAATGTGAAGCTCATCAAGTCTAGGTACTAGTGTATCTAAAAATAAAATTAATATTGTGAAAAAATGTATTATGTTCATAATTTAATTCAACAGAATATGATTTTATATTAATTACATGAGACATTTCAAGCCTATTTTGTTTTACTGTTGATCAGTATGGCTCTTAAATCCAGAATCTCAAATTATTAGAATATTTCATTTTGAGTTTTAGTAAATTACTATTCAAGTGCTATCAACAAAAAGACAAAAGGCATAACATATGTCTCTTGACCTGGAATGAATGTAAAACATACGACAATGTACTTTTTAAATTAAACTATGAACAAAAAATAAAATGTTCAAGATATTCAAACTTTTGGAAATGTACCAATATGTTATAAAAAACAACAACAAAATAACCACAACGCTAACATCAATCCAAACAATGTGACCCATTGTGCATACAATATTAATACATTTTGAAATCAAAAGCATACTCCAAATTATTATATTTTGACAAAAAACTAAATATAGTTAGCTATTAATTGTAATTAAGCTGCATGACATCTGAATAAGAACTAGGGATTGACCAATAATCCTAACAATCACAGCCAACATTTAGCATTTTTCTGATAATCAGAATTGGCATTCCATGTTAATAAAGGCAAGTTTGGTATTTATGCTCATATCTGATACAAACACTACAAAATGCACTTCTTTAGTCCGAATTATTCTCCCACCTACAGTGCAATTTGATTGGTAGAAATGTGGACACATGGCCAGTAAATTCATTCAAGCTTTTCAATGTTTTTCCTCAAATGATTTTATTTTAAAATGTTTTTATGCTAAACTATGTTTATTAATGTGAGTTATATAAATATTAACACTAGAGATGGAACGATCGATCGGCTATGTATCGGAATCGGCTGATTTTTAATCAAAATATGCGATCGGCCGATATCCTTTGAAATTTAGCCGATCTCAAGATTTCTGTATTTCCAGCTAGCGTTTCATCA
>BRDA01002605.1:19373-31854 GCA_036984385.1 Crenuchus spilurus | reverse complement strand
TGTGTGTTTAGTGTTTGTGAGTGTGTGTAGGGTATATTGTGTGTGTCTGTGTGTATAGTGTGTGTAGTGTGTGTATAGTGTGTGTATAGTGTGTGTATAGTGTTTGTATAGTGTGTGTGTAGTGTGTCTGTAGTGATCACAGATCTCCTGTGTTAGTGAAACATGTAGTGTGTGTATAGTGTGTGTAGTTTGTGTATAGTGTGTGTATAGTGTGTGTAGTGTGTGTATAATGTGTGTATAGTATGTGTAGTGTGTCTGTAGTGATCACAGATCTACTGTGTTAGTGAAACGTGTAGTGTGTGTATAGTGTGTGTGTAGTGTGTGTATAGTGTGTGTAGTGTGTGTATAGTGTGTGTATAGTGTGTGTAGTGTGTGTATAGTGTGTGTGTATAGTGTTTGTATAGTGTGTGTGTAGTGTGTGTGTAGTGATCACAGATCTCCTGTGTTAGTGAAACGTGTAGTGTGTGTATAGTGTGTATAGTGTGTGTAGTTTGTGTATAGTGTGTGTAGTGTTTGTATAGTGTGTGTATAGTGTGTGTAGTTTGTGTATAGTGTGTGTAGTGTGTGTATCGTGTGTGTAGTGTTTGTATATTGTGTGTATAGTGTGTATAGTGTGTGTATAGTGTTTGTATAGTGTGTGTGTAGTGATCACAGATCTCCTGTGTTAGTGAAACGTGTAGTGCGTGTATAGTGTGTGTGTAGTGTGTGTATAGTGTGTGTGTTTGTGTGTATAGTGTGTGTGTATAGTGTGTGTGTGTGTATAGTGTGTATAGTCTGTGTGTAGTGTGTGTATAGTGTGTGTAGTGTGTGTATAGTGTGTGTAGTGTGTGTATAGTGTGTGTGTGTATAGTGTGTGTATAGTGTGTATAGTGTGTGTGTAGTGTGTGTGTAGTGATCACAGATCTCCTGTGTTAGTGAAACATGTAGTGTGTGTATAGTGTGTATAGTGTGTGTGTGTAGTGTTTGTGTACTGTGTGTATAGTGTGTGTAGTGTTTGTATAGTGTGTATAGTGTGTGTAGTGTGTGTATAGTGTGTATAGTTTGTGTATAGTGTGTGCGTAGTGATCACAGATCTCCTGTGTTAGTGAAACGTGTAGTGTGTGTATAGTGTGTGTGTAGTGTGTGTATAATGTGTCTGTGTGTATAGTGTGTGTGTAGTGTGTGTATAGTGTGTGTGTGTATAGTGTGTATAGTGTGTGTATAGTGTGTGTGTAGTGATCACAGATCTCCTGTGTTAGTGAAAGTGTAGTGTGTGTATAGTGTGTATAGTGTGTGTAGTGTGTGTATAGTGTGTGTGTGTGTGTGTATAGCGTGTATAGTGTGTGTATAGTGTGTGTGTAGTGTGTGTGTGTAGTGATCACAGATCTCCTGTGTTAGTGAAAGTGTAGTGAAGAACAGACTCTGATCTGTGTTCTGTAAATAAAACAGGTGACCACTCACACCTGACTGTCCTCACACTGATTAAACACCGGACTCTAGTCTCACCTTCACATTAACTGCTACACACATTCACTCAATCATTCACTTCTCTGTCTGTCTGTCTTTCATGCTCATTCATTCATTCATTCATTCTTGTCTGTTTATTTTTTCTCTTTTTTGCATTGTTTCATTCATCTGTTCTTGTTTTAATTCATTTATTCATTCTGTCTCTTTCTCACTCTCTCCATATATGGATCTTTCACTTTATTTCTCTTTATCACTATTTCTTTATCTCTGTCTCTCCCTCTTTGTCTTTCTTTGTTTTTCTTCTTTTTCTCTGTTTTATTGCTGTTTTTAATCATCTGTAATGTTGTCACATCTATGAGAGTAAAAACATTTGGACCGGGTCAGATCAGCTTATCTGGACTGTTTGGTGTTTGTTCCAACTGATACTTATAAGCTCAGTCAGCCTAAATCCAAACCTTCATCATCACGAACATCATCATCATCATCATTATCATCATCATCACAGAGCAGCTCTGAGCTGAACTCTGCTCAGTGTAACGGGCCGGCGAGCTCTTCAGGGCAGTGGTCCAGCTCAGTGTCCTTCGTGGGTCACGGCTGGTTTTGATTAGAGCCCGGGGACGGGACGGGTCGACCGAGACAAAAACAAATATCTTTGTATTAGTCAGACCACTTTCTGACCACATTTCCGTCCCTGCCAGTCCTCATCATGCTGAGCTGAGAGGAGACATTAAAGTCTCACTGTTTTCTCAGCTCGAGTCCATCAGCTAAGACTAAGAGCAAGTCTGCTGTTTGTACAGAACCAAGCAGTAGAAACCAGTTCCTCCAATTATGATTGTCCAGTGTGCTAATTACTACTATTTTAAAATGTTTACTCAGAAACCAAACTTACACATTTTCTCTTACCTCAGGATGCTACTTTAGTTAAAAACTGGCTATCATTGCTAACCAACACTAGAACTCAGTAGTCACTAAATTAGTCTAGTCATTTCTGTGTAAATACATCCTTGAGACTTTTTTAAACACACTCAAGCCTTAACTAGATGTTAAGAAAGGTCTCACAGACTAGTATATGTGGTTTTATATGACTTACCATGAACTATCACAGTTAGTCAACATCTATGAGTCAATATACAGCTTCTTAGTCTAGTCTAGGTCAGTGGGGGCTCTGGTTTACTGGGGATAAGATTGGGATGGATGGATTGAGTTGGGATGGACTGGATTTGATTGGATTGGATTGATGGATGGCTGGATGGACAGATGGATTAATAGGATTGGATGTTTTTGTTTTGGAATACATACATTGGATTGGATTGAATTGGATTGATGGGTGGATGGATTGGATTGAAATGGACAGATGTCGGATTGACTGATTGATTGATTGAATGTGTGATTGCACCGGACTAAAGACATTTGCAACATCTACCAGAAATGCAAATACAGTAAACCCGCCGTATTCGTGGGGGTTAGGGACCAGAACCTACCGCGAATAGCGCGAATCCACAAATACTTGTAAACCCCCCCCCCCCCAAAGTGCTTATAAGTGTCAGGACTTCTATGGAGAGTGGAGAGGCTGCAAACTCCACTTCCCAGCAGCCTTCACATGAGAGGCGCATGCGCTCCACCAATCAGGGGAGAGTCCGAAGGTCATGGAGTTCTGAAGTCACTCTCACCTGTTTGCTGAGGCTCTATTTAAACCTGGTCTTTGTCTGTCCTATGCGAAGTATTACATCCTCTGATGGTTAAATCCAACCATATGCCTTAAACTACCATCCTTAACACTTCAGAAACACGTGTAAAGACATAATGAGAGATGAGATAACACGAGAACCAAGAGGTGCTCTTGGTTGAATTGTTTTGGTGTTGAGCTTCACTAAAGTTTATGAATAAAACATCTAAATCTCTGATGATCATCACGGCAATCTCTGATGTAAGGTCCTAAAAATACAGTTTTAAGAGGTCAAATAATTGTGATTATCTCAAGTCATGTAACAAAGAGTTTTTTTATATGCAGTTAATAATCTGATAAGTGTAGAAAGTTCAAATTTCGTCTGAAACCTGTTCAACATTTACATACAGTTGGGTTATCAGATCATTTTAGTCCCCTGTTTAAGCAAATCTCTGTTTTTCCAGACAGATGTCATCTCTCCTTTGAAAATAAAGAGTTTTGGCAGCTGCTAATAAAATAAAATAACATTTTTAAGCTTTATAAGAGCCGTTTAATAATGTACTTGGTGTGGATGGAAGATTTTACACTCCATACTCTACCTGAGAGAACGAAAAACAAACTAAAATCCAATAAAATTACAGTGTCCACTCCAAGTGCAGCACATTATAAACTGAAGCTGAAGCACTAGAGGGCGCTGTAGGTTCTGTTTGAATGGGAGTGAATGGAGCTAACTGGCTAAAAATGTAACATTTTTCCTCATTTTTAATGCGCAACATTTTATTAATTTTCAAAAATTTACACATATATAACATAAAATAATCTATAAAAACTAGCCAGTGCTGCTGTGTTTATAATCCAGCCCGGTTTTATGCAGTAAAGTGTTAGCATTTTGGCTAATGAGTGCTAAATGGTTAGCAAGCAGATCATTAGCTGAACAGAGCCAAATGGCTGTTTTTAAAGTCTTAAAAGTGTTTTTAAAGATGTGTAAAAACATAAAAGTGCTGATCTGTAGTGATATGTACAGTAGTTGTGTTTAGTGATAAACATCATTAGTGACAATTTAGCTCTAAAGCTCCATACAAGCCCATTCATTTTGGACCTCAGCAGGTCCTCTAGTGTCCCAACCAGGACAAGTGTCAGTTCTGCTTAATACAGAGCTTCTCTGATAAACCCTCAGAACCCACATATTGTTTGTAAAGGCTTTGAATAGTTTGTAATGCTGCTCTTCTTACAGTATTCTATATCTCACTACAAGGGTGGAGTCCATCTTTTATTCATCCATTCATCTATTCATCCATCCATCCACCTATCCATCCATTCATTCATCCATTTATCTGTCAATCCATGCATCCAACCATCTATCCATCCATCCATTCATTCATTCATCCATTTGTTTATCAGTCCATGCATACATTCATCCATCTATCTGTGCATCCACCCATCCAGTCATTCATTCATCCATTCATCTATTCATCCATGCATCCACCCATCCATCCATTCATTCATCCATTTGTTTATCAGTCCATGCATACATTCATCCATCTATCCATGCATCCACCCATCCAGTCATTCATTCATTCATTTACCTATGAATCCGTGCATCCACCCATACATCCATCCACCCATTCATTCATGTTTGAATCTGTGCATCCACCCATCCATTCATTCATTCTTGCATCCATCCATTTGTTTATCAGTTCATGCATACATTCATCCATCTATCCACCCATCCAGCCATTCATTCATCCTTTTATCTATGTATCCATCCATTCATTCATTCATCCATTCATTTGTTTATCAGTCCATGCATACATTCATCCATCTATCTATGCATCCACCCATCCAGTCATTCATTCATCCTTTTATCTATGAATCCATCCATCCATTTGTTCATTCATGCACCCATGCATTTATTTATTTATTTAATTATTTTATTTCATTTGTGATCTTCTTCAGATGTCTCTGTTTGGGTTTTGTACCATCTCGATGATGAATAACATTCATATTTGTCTTTTCTTCCACCATTTAGGGCTTTAAAACATCATGTTTAGATGTTTTCAACTCTGCCTGATGTGAGCAGCATCTGTTTACACACATAATCAGACTGAACATTCAGGTCAGAGTAAGAGTTTACATCCCACTTCTGAGCCCAAATCCAGCTCCCTGCGTCAGATCCGGCCTTAACCTGATCTAAACTGCTTTACACGATCCCTTCAGTAATCTGATAACTGCAGGACTCTGATTACGGTCAGATTATTCAGTGAATGTAAACACACTCATTAACTGATGCAAATAAACTACAGTCAAAGTGCCAGATTTCAGGTCTGGGAAACAAACTGTGTGCATTTGACTTTTAAATGAAACTACAGCTTCAGCCTCTGGGCCTCGCCCCTCCTGACGATGAGGCAGGGTTTGGAGAGAGCGAAGCTGCTTTTGTTTTACGAGTCTACACGTCCTGCTGTAAAACTTTGAGCCGTTATTCCAGCCGGGAAGGTTCTGGCCCACGGGTCCCGCGGCTCTGACACACCAGATAATCAGCAGTTATAGAGTTATAGAGGAGCTGTATCTGCACGCTCCAATCACGGGTGTGCTGGATTAACCGGCGGGTCAAGGATGATGTGTTCCTCCTCTTATTGCGGTCTCCTAGAAACCTTGTCAATGTGTTGTCAATAAGGGCCAAGAGGAGCCTCTAAGAGTCGTAAGCGGTGCAGCCTTGAGGACACGACTCAGAAAGTGGGGAGTAGAAGCAGTGCGAGGCATGTTACTCACTAATAACATCACTATCAGTGGCCTCTAAAATCCAGCAACGGTCTGATTAGTACTATCAGTACAGTCACTCTGTCACTGAATAACAGCACAAACAGTAAAATGTTCAAATCGAGTCACAAAAAGTCTCAAACTCTTAACATTCTGCTGTATTTTTAATGATTTTCAGTCTGAATCTTCATTCTCAAATCTTACAGGTCGACTGATATATTTCAGGGCTGATATCGATACCAATTATTAATAATCATAGACTAATATTTGGGACCAATAAATATTTACCATAAGTGAAATATTTGTAGACTTAAATTTTACATTAATATTAAATGGGACGTATGGGACAAAAGTATTGGGACACCTGCGCATTCATTGTTTCTTCTGAAGTCAAAGCATCTGTATTAAAAAGTGTCCCGGAAAGGCTTTAAAGTAGATTTTGGAGCATTGCAGTGAGGATCTGATTGCATCCAGTGTTAGTGAGTTCAGGATGTTGGATGACCACCACCACCTCATCCCCAACTCCGCCAACTTTAAATATTAGGGCAGAGAACACAGGTCCACAGTGCTGGGAGGCTTTAGCCCACACCAGGCATTAGACATGATGCCCATTGGTCCTATTTTATTGGCAGTACTTCTCTACAGGGACTAGACAAGCTGTGTGTTTATTAGAAATGGTGTCCACACACTTTTGGACATGTAGTGGAGTTTAATATATATTTACTTATTTTATTTTTTTATTTTTTTGCATTAAATATGTGCATAGATAATAGATAACTAAAAAACATTTTTGGGCATTGAAACCAGAAACTGAAACAATATTAAATTCCAGTTTGTCAGGACTGAGACTTTGTCAATTGTTATACATCAGCTACATGAAATAAATGCAACATTTTGATGATTTTAGTAAAATAATCATTCAAATAATCAAAAAAGCACTATATTAAATAAAATGTATTATTATTATTATTATTATTATTAAAATTACTTTTATGATGTGTAATATAACAACACATGCTTAAAATCTTTTGCTAAACACTAAAAATGAAGGAGCTTTTAGATTCAAAGTCTTAGAAATAATTTATTTCAAGCTGCACAGCACCACAGGGACTTCACGTAGCTCAGGTTTGTGCCACAAGAGGGCGCCCTTCAGCAAGACAAATCCTGAGAGCTCAGTTCTATTGGTTTGGGACTCAAACATCAGCAAAAATTAGCACTTAGAAGAAACTTCTAAGCAGCTGCATGAGACGCTTTGTTGTAGAGATGTTTGTGTGTTTAAAAAAATGCGGTTCAGTCAGCTGGATCCAGACGTTTGACTCTCGGCACTGCAGGACTATATTTCTTTTTCCCCTCTAATGACTAAGTCATGTGTTTTTGATAGCACTCTCCTTTAACATATGAGAGTCTAATCTTGCCAAGAGCCATTTTTACAGCGTTCAGGGTCTCGACACTCGCCATCGAATAAGCGAAGTGAAATATTTGGCCAATCAAGATGGGACTCATCACTCGTGAGGCTGCTATCTCTCTTCTCGGGTTTCTGGCCGGACCGCCGTGGAAGAGGTTGGTGCGTTTGACTTCTTAAAACAAACTCTTGCGGCAGATGAATGCTATTAGTCTGAAAGATTAGCCTTGACAGGGGTGAATGAAAAGCAATGAGGTGTCCTCTCTCAGCCCGGCTCTCCCAGACAGCTCCGTAATGATAAAAACTCGCTTCGGCTCGACGCGGCCAGGGGCCCGTACGGATCCAGGCAGAGGCCCGGAGGACCACGCCGTTCTCACATTACGTCAGAGAGGCTGTCACAGGAAGCCCTGGCAGAGCGATTCCTCTCCCGTCAGCCTGGGAAGTAAACAGTTTCCCTGAATGTAAACACACGTTTGACAAAACGCAGCAATTAAGAATCAAATTTCTCTGTTTTTAAGTCTGTTTACTGTTAAAGGAGATATATACCAGCATACTGCGGATCTAGTCTAGATCTGGTGAAAATGCACCATGTTCCCTCTTCTGAATACTATTTGTATTTGACGTTCTAGTGTATCTGACGTTCTATTGTATCTGACGCGAGTTCTCCGTTCTCTGTATATTTTCTTTGCCACAGAGTGAACAATGAGCCTCATTCATCAACTGTGCTCCTTAAAACTAGAAGTGAAACATTTTATATCAACATCACATTTTTTAAAACATACACTCAGACTTAATTTAGTCCCATAGATCATTTCAGTCGGCATGTAATGTGGCAAAATATTGATTAATTGATTAACTAATTAATTACCACCAACAGACAAATTGAGGTTGTAGTAATAAAAGGGTAGTGTTACATCATAGGGAGGTACCTTACACTGTAAACACTTTAGAATTTTCTACATTTCTGCATAAATTTGACCTAAAATTAACCTAAGAATTAGATATAGAGAACCAAAACAAGCTATAGAGACTAAAATATGACACTACTGTAAAATGATCCAGTCAAACATGCCTGTGAGAGACAAAAGTATGGAAACCTTTACTGTGTCTGGTTTTCAGCAATAACAAAAAACAAAATTAGTTGATCAGTCCTGCACATCAGCTTGGAGGAATCCATCACCCTTTCACTTCAGATCCACAATATTTCTGATGGACTAAGATCAGGACTTTGTCTTTGCGATTTTAAAGCACAAATTTTAATAATTCTTTGGTAGAACCACTTGTGTGCTTAGGGTAGTTATCTTGCTGTATGACCTATGTTCTCTTAAAACTCAGACAGATGTCCTGACATTTTCCTTTAGAAGTTGCTGAAATAATTCAGAAGGAATTGTTCTGTGAATGATGGCAAGCTCTCCAGGATCACATGAAGCAAAACAGGCTGAAACCATGATACTACCACCACCATGTTTCACAGATGGGATAAGGTTGTTATGCTTGAATGTAGTGTTTTCCTTTCCCCAAACATTGTTGGAGAACAGCAGGTTTCTATTTACAACCCTGCCATGCACACCATTGTGGTTCAGTGTTCTCCTGATGGTGGACTCATGAACATTAACATTAGCCAATGTGAGAGATGCCTTCAGTTGTTTAGAAGTTACCCTGGGGTCCTTTGTGACCTCGCTGTCTATTACACGCCTTGCTCTTGGAGTGATCTTTGTTGGTCAACACTTCTGAGGAGGTAACAATGGTCTTAAATTTCCTCCATTTGTACACATCTGTCTGACTGGATTGGTGGAGTCCAAACTCTTTAGAGATGGTTTTGTAACCTTTTCCAGTCTGATGAGCATCAACAACTCTTTTTGTGTGAAGAGCAGACTTTGATAGATCTTTGTTCTTTAAATAAAACAGAGCCCCCACTCACACCTGATTGTCATCACACTGATTGACAAACTCCTGACTCTAATGATATGCTAAAGGTACTTTTGTACTTTTGCCACTCACAGATGTAATATTATATAATTTTCCTTAATAAATAAATAGCCAAGTCTAATTTTTTTGTCTCCTTAAAATTAAAATGACCATTTTGGTACCCTAAACATTTTTGACTGCTACTTCCTCAAAGAACCTTTATCTGTGAATGAGATGTACGAGTGTTGAGGAGATTTTAAAAGTCTCTTCCTGAAACAAGTAGTTTTGCCTTTTATGGTCAGCTCATGAAGAATTTGATGAGCTCCACTCTGATTGGCTGTTCACAGCTGAGCAGCACTTATGTATAAGTTGGTGGAGAGAAAATCTGTTATAAGTTCTGTGTGGATGTTTGTATGAACTTGAGAATTAAAATCTGTAATCTCTAATGGTGGCATCGCTGCTCTGATTGGCTGGTATAGTGGCTGGCTCTGGATGGTTTGGAATGGAATAGCTTCTGAAAACTTGAGAGGAGAGCTGAGGAAAAACAGGAGAGGTACAGTATAGCAGAGAAGTGTCTGAGGGAGAAGATGAGTGAAGAGAAAAGCTGATGAATTGAATGAATGATGTTGAGAGGACGTTTGTCTGAGCTTGAGTGAGAATTGAAATTGTAAAGGTGGAGGTGAGGCTGGTGTATGTAAAGTTTGGGGGCGGAGTCTGGATTATTATGTAAGAGTGTAGGATTGTGGAATTGGTCTGTTTATCTGTGCTGGTTTGTTTATGTGGAATTTGTGTTTGAAGGAGGTGATAAACCGTGTTTAAGGCTCACAGGATGTTAGTTACATGTTTATGATGTTTATCACAAACACTCTCTGACTTCAGGTTAAAAACAACACTGACTGCAGATTACCTGCTGAATAATCTGATGAGATGGCATATTGTGTGCTGCAGGGCAGTGGGGAGTCCTCTGGTCATGGACCCAAACAGCATCTGCAGAAAGACCAAGCGTCTGGCTGGAAAACAGGCAGAACTGTGCCAGACTCAGCCCGAGATTGTCAATGAAGTTGCCAAAGGTGCCAGACTGGGAGTTCGGGAGTGCCAGTACCAGTTTCGCTTCCGACGCTGGAACTGCACCAGCCACAACAAATACTTCGGCAAGATCCTCCAGCAAGGTGAGCAATCGAGTTTTAATCAGGCCTGACTAAGTCTGACCTAAGCTACAGTTTAGTATCCACACATCACTGTAACCTGACATGTTTTCTCACAACCCGACTGTTGCCTAAAAAAATCTGCCACAGCCTGAAGATATCTGAACCTGAGAGTATCCTAACGTTACTCTGTCAACCTGACAGTAACCTGACAAAACCTAAATCTAAATGCTCAATAAAGTCCAAGAGACGTCTGTCTTAGTCTGACTGTAACCAATCAAATTTGGTTTGAGCTGACTGTAGCCAATAAAATTCTGCCCCAATCTGACTGTAGCCAATAACATTCTGCCCCAGTCTGACTGTAGCCAATAAAATTCTGCCATGGTCTGACTGTAGCCAATAAAATTCTGCCCCAGTCTGACTGTAGCCAATAAAATTCTGCCCTAGTCTGACTGTAGCCAATAAAATTCTGCCCCAGTCTGACTGTAGCCAATAAAATTCTGCCCTAGTCTGACTGTAGCCAATAAAGTTCTGCCCCAGTCTGACTGTAGCAATAAAATTCTGCCCCAGTCTGACTGTAGCCAATAAAATTCTGCCCCAGTCTGACTGTAGCCAATAAAGTTCTGCCCCATTCTGACTGCAGCCAATACAATTCTGCCCCAGTCTGACTGTAGCCAATAAAATTCTGCCCCAGTCTGACTGTAGCCAATAAAATTCTGCCCCAGTCTGACTGTAGCCAATAAAAATCTGCCCCAGTGTGACTGTAGATAAATAAAGTTCTGCCCCAGTCTGACTGTAGCCAATAAAGTTCTGCCCAAGTCTGACTGTAGCCAACAAAGTTCTGCCCCAGTCTGACTGTAGCCAATAAAGTTCTGCCCCAATCTGACTATAGCCAACAAAGTTCTGTACCAGTCTGACTGTAGCCAATAAAGTTCTACCCCAGTCTGACTGTAGCCAATAAAATTCTACCCCTGTCTAACTGTAGCCAATAACGTTCTGCCCCAGTCTAACTGTAGCCAATAAAGTTCTGCCCCAGTCTGACTGTAGCCAATAAAGTTCTGCCCCAGTCTGATTGTAGCCAATAAAACTCTGCCCCAGTCTGACTGTAGCCAATAAAGTTCTGCCCCAGTCTGACTGTAGCCAATAAAATTCTGCCCCAGTGTCACTGTAACCAATAAAATTCTGCCCCAGTCTGACTGTAGCCAGTAAAATTGTGTCTGAACTGATTGGAGCCCAACATTGTAGACTCTGTGCCATTTCGATTGTAACTTCTACACAGATCAGCCACCTCTGGAAATGTTTCAGATATTTAGGAAATTATGTCCAAACCTGAGAGTCCCCATCACATTTCTTTAATATTTGAAGCTGAGCGCTGGTCTCCTTTGTCCATGCATCCTTGTGTCTAAACGTGACCTTCGATTCCTGATCCTAGGAACCAGTTCCAAATGCCTTCACCTCGGTACTGACCTCCGTACCCGAGGAACAAGGCCAGCTGTTGTGTTTCAGACACACATACATCTTTGCTTCAGTGGTCTTTACTTGCATTAAATTGCTTCTGCAAAATTACCTTCCAAATTGGCCCTGTATAATCACTGATGTAGCATCTCTTTGAAGAGAGTAATACAACTAATACGAGCTCCATTTCTTTCTATGGACACTATTGTTCATGTCTTGCTGCTGGTGCCTCTAAAGTGCATCTATTATTTCATGTTTTGTAAACTTGTTTTTTGGATGATCCAGTGTTTTGAAAACACTGTTCTCTTTATACTTTTATTCTGTAACAGTGCTATTGTCTTGCTTTATTGTAAAAAGTTTTTTTCTCCTTTAAATCTATTGTTTACATAGTTTTATTGTATTATTTTCTGTTTGGTATCTTCTTCTATATTTTCTGTTGATATAATGTTGCACTTTTAGTCTCTTTAATTAGTCTCATTTCCTCTTTTATTCTTTTAACCCTCTCCCGCTGTCAGCATATTTACAAAATTCCCCACAAACACTTATATAAATGTGAGATTTTATCCTAAACAAAACTAAACATACCCCAGAAACCTTAAAGTATTTGGGAAGACCCAGCCACGACCCATCTTCAATGCTCTAACTGAGGGAAGGAGGTTGTTCCCCAAAATCTCGCAATACATGGCCCCAGTCATCCTCTCC
>BRDA01002605.1:7754-19273 GCA_036984385.1 Crenuchus spilurus | reverse complement strand
AGAGAGACAGAGAGACAGACAGAGAGACAGAGAGACAGAGAGAGAGACAGAGAGAGAGACAGAGAGACAGACAGAGAGAGAGAGAGACAGACAGACAGACCCCTAGTCCTGCTCTAACCCTACTGATCATCATCAATTTAACACACACACTTCAGTGAGGGTCTATACCAGTTTTTATGTGTAATGGGATGAAGGTTCCACTTTAAACCTCTGAGGCATCATTACTGAAGTTAAGGTTCCTTTCTTGTGTTCTAAGACCTTTTAAAGACAGACACAGAACGTCAGAACGTCTTACTTACACACATTTACTGTAATATGTAACACATACGTCAGCTGACACAACCCGTCTTAGAACATGTGATAAACAATCAATAAAGAGTCAACAGATCCAATCTGTGTCAACACCACTGATGGAGAAGTCTGGACAGCCAACACCACCACCTCCACCACTCAATCCAATGACAGTACTGCTAGTGATCGGACCAGCACCACAAAGAGAACCTTTAACTCACCAAAGCTGAAACAGAAGTGTGACGTTTCTGTGAAGACCACTGGTTGTTCCTAAGGGTTTAAAACAAGTGCTCAGGTACTCTTGCTAAGGACGTCTCACTTCTTGTTGGCTGTAAATTTGAATCTAATCATTGCATCTTGACTTAGACAGCCAATCAGCTCTAAGATAAGAACGAACGGGCTGTAAGTACACAACTACTTACAACAAAAAGCAATGTGAGCTTCTTTTATTCTCCACATGGGGGCAGCGTTGGCTACGGCTGCATTGTGTGGCTTCCTCACTGGGCATCTCGCCCACCTCACTACTTTTAAAGACCCTTTAGAACAGTGATCCTCACTATTTTTATCAAAAGAGCCATACTGACAGATCAAAGTCAAGGGGAGAGCCACAGTATCACCCCACGTCACTCAATGGAAAAAAATAAAAACCCACCTATGAACTAAAACTTTACGCACAGAATATATTGCTCTAGCTAGCGTAATCACTGCTGTGTAGCCGCTCTGCTGCAGGGTTGCCAGGTCCAACAAAAATATCCAGCCCAAAGTCAGTCTAAAACTCGTCCTTTAGAAGCTTAAACTAGCCCAGAATATGTCTGTCACACGTTTGAAGCGAATGGCAAAACAACGGTGTACAACTTAATATTTTGTTTATAAGGGACTTTAGTATCAGTATTGCTGTTTATCTTAAAGTCATTAATAATATGGTCACATGAGTGTTTTATTAGTTCTTTTATACGTTTTATATTCCAGTCAAGAACATTTAATAGTACCATAATTAGCAAAAACAAAACAAAACCTTACTTATTTCTGTTCTTGCCCCTCCTGAACTCTCTTCCGTCCTCTGATCCTCATGTTTTTTCATCGCCTCGTGATTTCTGGTTACATGACAGTTCTTTCCATCTGTTATTTAATTTCACTCAAGCTCACACTAACACAATTTTAACTGCCTTTTTCTGTTTTCATCTCTTTTTTCGTGACTTTTAAGGGCTCCTCCATTTCAAACTTTTTAAATGACTGCCTTCCTTTAGTTGTTATTTCTCCTCGTTTTTATTGTTGTAATCAATCTTCCGTAGTGTGGACTTGTACACGTTTTCCGCTGTGCTTACGTAACATCCAAGGCAACACCCACTTTTTTGTTTTTGGCAGCCGCGGTAATTTTTTAAAGTAGCCCAAAAAAACGCACCCCGCCACCTCTGAATTTTCACCCACGACAAGATTTTCAAACAAGCCCAATTTGGCGAACCACGAACCTGCTGTTGGAAACGAAACAGTGCCTGTGTTGCCAGGTTCCACAGTATCCCCCATTTGGAACCAACTTTAATTGAGGCAAAATGAGAAATAGAAGGCAAGTGCTTGGAATGTTGAGCGCATTATATGTCTCTGTAGCATACTTTAAAAATACTTTGGTTGTGCTGGCGTACTTTTGTAACCAGTCACGAGAGCCACCAATAAAGCACGGCGAGCCGCATGTGGCTCGGGAGTCGCGCAATGAGTATCCCTGCTTTAGAATGTTCTATATTTCTGCATAAATATGAGCTAAAACATCATCAGATGTTCACACAAGTCCTAAAAGTAGTGTGTGTTTAGAGTCGTTATAAATATTAAAACAACAAAGGCTTTGACATTTGTCACACTACACGTAGTGAATATGAATATTTTTGGATATGACTGTAGGTGCAGGTCTGTCCTCTGTGCCCTTACAGACACATGCTCCATTGACTCAAAGACTGAAGATTATGAAAATATTTAGTTAATTCTGTCAGAAGCTCCTCCTGGCAGTCCTGGCGTGCCCGGGCACACACAGCCAGACAAATTTGTTTGGAATTTGTGTCTTGGAGGAAAATGTGAAAGAATCGAGTGAATTTTCACTGTTTCTGTGTCTTATCTGTGGATCAGAGGGGATAGGTGTGAATCCCAGTGATGGAGAGGTTTGAGCTCAGCCTGGATCAACTGAAAAAAAACAACACAAAGAGCTTTTTATCAGTCAGGAGGTTCTTACATTTTAGAGAAATAAAACCTCATACACACACAGATTAGCAGCAGATCCTCCTCGACTGATTAATAACAAATAGAGGATTGAGATGCTGAACCTTCTTCATCAGTGCAGACTGTGTCACTATTGTCTACGAACCACCATGACTAACTATGTTCAGACTGCCCAAATCTGATTGTGAGTATATCTAGATTGATTTTTGGTAGTCCGGACACATTTGGAGGTTTGAAATCTGATTATAATCAGATGTTTACAGATCTGTCTCAGTCCGGACGCTCTGGCCGCTCAAATCGGATTTCGAAGTGCCTTTCGCATCAATCACATGACAAAGAACGACACGTCAAGTCCAGAGGGCACCATAGCAGAATCCCAGGTTGCCAGGTCCTGAAAAACTCTCCGCCTCACTGTCTGACAGAAAGCTGCCTGACACAACTTATAATTGCTGTTTATTACTCTTAAATCTTATTTTAGTCTCTAATCTATATTTATCTAATCTAATATTAGAAAGCCTACCTAAAGCATGTTCAACACTACTGTGTGACTATAAGAGTTTCTGGAGGTCATTATACATTTTAAAGTCCAAACATCAACACCCCATCACCTCTGGAATTTGACAAACAAGTGCATTACAATAAATATCGCAATTTTGCAGGAAAACTGTAAACCTGGCAACTCTGAGATCACATCACCAGTGTGTCTGTAGTTACTGACGTCCGCACTGTTAGCACAGAAACGCAAACAGACAGACTTGTGATGTGTGGACAGGCAAATCAGATCTGATCACTAATAAGAGTGTGAACAGTCGTCTCAGCTGATCTGATGTGAGAAACTCATCTGATTTGCCTGAAGTGTGAACACAGTTTAAAAGTGTTCCTGTAGTGATCTCTTATAAGACCACATGGTGAACATTTGTACTGAGCACCACCAAAAAAACTGACCCATCCACATTGTCTTACCTCCACTCAAACATCCAAGACAGAGAAGACTCAGCTGTTTAAGACCTAATTAAACTGTATTCTCGCCTTTTTGGTAAAAATTTAACTTAAAAGTAATTTCTTACTTTTAGAAGTGCTGTAACTCCCTTTATCTACCTTTATATTTATGATTATAATCACCTCTGTACACCTGTTTTTTCAATCCATCTTGTTAGTCAAATGCACAAGCCCCGCCTCCTTTTCACATTTTCACAGGGCAGGTGAATCCTTCTCAGTGACACTGACGTGGCGGTGGTGTGTAACAGAATGATCCACCTGCTCTGTGGCGGTGGTGATGTGGTGGTCCAGACCACTGAAGAACAGACTGAAAGAACACAGAGCGTGGTAGAGTCTCAGGAGACGTTCACTAAACAACACAACCCGTTCAGTGAAATTACACCAGATATCAAGAAGACGGCTGTCACAGCATCTAAACTGAGACGACTCTTATTGCTGTATGAGAAACGATTGAGCTCACATTGAGATCACTGTCTTTAAGTGTAATTATCTGAACAAATCTGAGCCTTATCTGAGCTAAAACTCAAAAGTAGAAACATCTGAGCGGCAGAAGTTAAAGTCTCACCTACGTTTCCATTTATTCTCCTCATTCTCTGGGAGAAATGATTGAGATATAAAGGAGACTTTGACTTTTCTTTCCTCTGGGACTGTTTGGGTGGCAAAGTGAATTATATGAGAATGAATGGAGAAATCGGGCTCTGGCTGAGACGGTGCGTGTGGGAGAAGAAGGCCTTGTTCATGGGCTGGATCAGTATCAGTGTTCTGAGAGTGAGACACTCCATTTTTTGGGGGGTTACTGAAGTCTGAGTCTGCAGGTGTTCTCATCTGAGTCTAAAGCTCAGTGATCTCACTAAGATCTCAGCATGGAGATGACAGTGGGTGTGTGGATGGACAGCTGGGATTAATATCAGTGTGTGTGTGTGTGTGTGTGTGTGTGACACACACACCCATTCACTGAAGCTCAGCTCAGTCTCACTATTCTCTCACTCTACAGCTGTTACACAGAAACTCCTATTAATGACTTCTTCCTCTCTTTTCTCCTCTTTCATCTCCGCTTTTTCATCTTCTCTTCTTGAATTTCCGTTTTCTTTCCTTTCCTTTCTCTTTTTCCTTCTTTCATCATCTCTTCATTTCTCTCCTCTTTTCTTTCAATCTCGTTCTCTCTTCTGTTCCCTCTTTTGCTCTTCTTATTTTTTTTCTTTTCTTTGTTCTTCTGCTCTTTTTTTTAATCATCTGCCCTCCTCTTAATTCCTCTTAATCTCTTTTGCCTCTCTTGGTTTATCTTGTCTTTTTTCCCCGTTTACAATTTTTCTTTATTCTCTTCTACCATCTGTTTTTTTTTCTCTAGAATCTCTTCATTTCTCCTCTTTTTTCTTTTCATTCTCAATCTTCTCTCATTTTCTCTTCATTTGTCTTTTCTGATCTTTCATTTTCCTTCTTTTCTCATTTATCTTTTCCCTTCACTTCTTCTTTGGTTTTCTCTTCACTTCTCATTTTCTTCTCTCACTTTCTCGTCATTTCTCTTTTTTGTCTCACTGCTTCTCCAGTCCAGTCCAGGTAATGATGGTAAAGGTTGATGCTTAGGTCAGGTATTGAGCACAGTGATGACATTAGATGGCAGTAAAATGTAGAATAAGCTGCTGTACTGTTATTTCTCTCTATTTCTCATTTTCTCTCATCATTGTTAAGTGATGTAATTGTGAGTACAAAGAGGATCCAGTTGGCAGGATTGGGGTTTCTAATAAAGTGGCCAGAGCTGATGTGTGTAAATAATCGTTTTTGTGTGTGTGTGTGTGTTTAACAGATATCCGTGAGACGGCGTTTGTTTACGCCATTACAGCAGCGGGGGTCACTCATGCGGTCACTCAGGCTTGCAGTATGGGGGAGCTGCTGCAGTGCGGCTGTGAGTCGACCCGGAGTCGAGCGCCCCCTCCCCGGCCACCGGGGGTCCCCCACACTGACGGGGTGAAGTGGGAGTGGGGCGGCTGCGGAGACGACGTGGAGTTTGGCTACGAGAAATCCAAACAGTTCATGGACTCCAAGCGCAGGAAAGGCAAGAGTGACATCCGCACACTCATCGACCTCCACAACAACGAGGCCGGCCGATTGGTAAATTTCATCAATTCACCTGATTACTGATGAAGGGACAGTTCTGTGAAAACCTAATTTATAGTTTAAGTCTGACCTCAGATCAGCCGAGACACTGTTAGAGTCCACATTCTGCTTCTTTTCTTAGAACGGACAGGCTAGCTATGCTAAGAAACACTGTGGCTCAATAGTCACCCAAATAGCCTGAATGTTTCTGTGAAAAAATAGCAGAACTTCTCTCAGAGCTCATTCAGAAAGTCTGACAGGTTTAAGACACACTTCCTATAAACTATCAAATATAAGTGCAACACTTCAGACAGCAGCAGGGCTGCCAGAAGACTGATCTCACATCAGATAAGAGACAGATCGCCGTGTCTTAAACCTCGTTTTAATGAGCCAATAACACAGCCTGGAGAACCTCGTTTTAATGAGCCAATAACACAGCCTGGAGAACCTCGTTTTACCGAGCCAATAACACAGCCTGGAGAACCTCGTTTTAATGAGCCAATAACACAGCCTGGAGAACCTTGTTTTAAATTAGCAATAACAGCCTGGAGAACCTCATTTTACCGAGCCAATAACACAGCCTGGAGAACCTCGTTTTAATGAGCCAATAACACAGCCTGGAGAACCTCGTTTTAATGAGCCAATAACACAGCCTGGAGAACCTCGTTTTAATGAGCCAATAACACAGCCTGTAGAACCTCATTTTAAATTAGCAATAACACAGCTTGGAGAACCTAATTTTACTGAGCCAATAACACAGCCTGGAGAACCTTGTTTTACTGAACCAATAACACAGCCTGGAGAACCTCATTTTAATGAGCCAATAACACAGCCTGGAGAACCTCGTTTTAATGAGCCAATAACACAGCCTGGAGAACCTCGTTTTAATGAGCCAATAACACAGCCTGGAGAACCTCATTTTAAATTAGCAATAACACAGCTTGGAGAACCTAATTTTACTGAGCCAATAACACAGCCTGGAGAACCTCGTTTTACTGAACCAATAACACAGCCTGGGGAACCTCATTTTACCGAGCCAATAACACAGCCTGGAGAACCTCATTTTAATGAGCCAATAACACAGCCTGGAGAACCTTGTTTTAAATTAGCAATAACACAGCCTGGAGAACCTCATTTTACTGAACCAATAACACAGCCGGGAGAACCTCATTTTACTGAGCCAATAACACAGCCTGGAGAACCTCGTTTTAAATTAGCAATAACACAGCCTGGAGAACCTCGCTATACCGAGCCAATAACACAGCCTGGAGAACCTTGTTTTAAATTAGCAATAACACAGCCTGGAGAACCTCGTTATACCAAGCCAATAACACAGCCTGGGGAACCTCATTTTACTGAGCCAATAACACAGCCTGGAGAACCTCATTTTTATGAGCCAATAACACAGCCTGGAGAACCTCGTTTTAATGAGCCAATAACACAGCCTGGGGAACCTCATTTTAAATTAGCAATAACACAGCTTGGAGAACCTCATTTTACTGAGCCAATAACACAGCCTGGATAACCTCGTTTTACTGAACCAATAACACAGCCTGGGGAACCTCATTTTACTGAGCCAATAACACAGCCTGGAGAACCTCATTTTAATGAGCCAATAACACAGCCTGGAGAACCTTGTTTTAAATTAGCAATAACAGCCTGGAGAACCTCATTTTACCGAGCCAATAACACAGCCTGGAGAACCTCATTTTAAATTAGCAATAACACAGCTTGGAGAACCTCATTTTACTGAGCCAATAACACAGCCTGGATAACCTCGTTTTACTGAACCAATAACACAGCCTGGAGAACCTTGTTTTAAATTAGCAATAACAGCCTGGAGAACCTCATTTTACCGAGCCAATAACACAGCCTGGGGAACCTCATTTTAAATTAGCAATAACACAGCTTGGAGAACCTCATTTTACTGAGCCAATAACACAGCCTGGATAACCTCGTTTTACTGAACCAATAACACAGCCTGGAGAACCTCATTTTAAATTAGCAATAACACAGCTTGGAGAACCTCATTTTACTGAGCCAATAACACAGCCTGGATAACCTCGTTTTACTGAACCAATAACACAGCCTGGGGAACCTCATTTTACTGAGCCAATAACACAGCCTGGAGAACCTCATTTTAATGAGCCAATAACACAGCCTGGAGAACCTTGTTTTAAATTTGCAATAACACAGCCTGGAGAACCTCATTTTACTGAGCCAATAACACAGCCTGGATAACCTCGTTTTAATGAGCCAATAACACAGCCTGGAGAACCTCATTTTAAATTAGCAATAACACAGCTTGGAGAACCTCATTTTACTGAGCCAATAACACAGCCTGGATAACCTCGTTTTACTGAACCAATAACACAGCCTGTGGAACCTCATTTTACTGAGCCAATAACACAGCCTGGAGAACCTTGTTTTAAATTAGCAATAACACAGCCTGGAGAACCTCATTTTACTGAGCCAATAACACAGCCGGGAGAACCTCATTTTACTGAGCCAATAACACAGCCTAGAGAACCTCGTTTTAAATTAGCAATAACACAGCCTGGAGAACCTCGTTATACCGAGACAATAACACAGCCTGGAGAACCTCGTTTTAAATTAGCAATAACACAGCCTGGAGAACCTCGTTATACCGAGCCAATAACACAGCCTGGGGAACCTCATTTTACCGAGCCAATAACACAGCCTGGAGAACCTCATTTTACCGAGCCAATAACACAGCCTGGAGAACCTCATTTTAATGAGCCAATAACACAGCCTGGAGAACCTCGTTTTAAAATGAGAAAATTACACATTCCTGGAGAATCTCATTTAAGATGAACCAACAACACAGCCTTGAGAACGTCTTTTAAAATGAACCAATAACACGGAACCTCATTTTGAACCTTATGTTAACCTCACTAATAACAGTCTTAGTCATACTGTGTCCTATTCAGTAATCTGTGAGACCTTCATGAACATCTGAATGAGGTTTGAGCAGCTTTGGAGAACATTTGGTGATGGACTTTTACAGAAATGTCTAGGCTCTTGTGAAACCTCCTGCCACAGCCTCATCCCAGTCTCCATGTGCTCTTTATTTACTTTGCCCACATGCCATGTCATGTCTCCACCCCCAGCCTCGGCATGTCTTGTCATTGCACAGCCCTGTTTGCTCATCTCCAGTCTGATTGCGTTCGCTATATATGTTCCCTCATGTCTCACAGTCCTCGTCTTGTGCTTTTGTGTGAATCGTCACCAGCATCAGTGTGTCTTCGCATCTTGTTTTTGTCATAATCTTTAGTTGGTACTCAGGTCACATCCACAGTGTGTGCATGATGTAATACAGACTTGTTTTGGAACCACCGCTGCATCCGTGTCTTCCTGCCACAACACGCTGACAGCTGATAAGTAAACATTTTAAAGAACGCAGATGTGGATGTCTTGTCACTGACTGTATCTGGTGTAAATGTGAGACTGTAAATGTGATTTTTGGGTGAACTGTTCCTTTATGTAAAGCCCCACAGTGTGCTGTGATATCCCGGTGAAATGTTGTAGACTTGCTCCTGTCAGTGTTTATAAAAGCTGCCCGTGTGAGATGTATGTCACTGAGCTCCAGATCAGGATGTAGTAGGAAGTGATCATTTCAAATCAGTCAGTAAATGTACACAGAGCTGCAGTTTAGATAATATTTCCCTGTCTGTCTGTCTCTCTGCCTGTCTGTCTGTGTCTGTATGTCTCACTCTGTCTGTCTGTAATTTTAGAAATGTACTGTATATCTTATTTACGTATTTGTTTATTTATGTGTCTTTGTGTCTGTCTGTTTATCTGTCTTTCTAATAATAAAATTATGTAATTATAGAATTTTACTGTACAGTGGTAACCCTACTTACGAGCATCCCCACTAACGAGTATTCCAGGTAACGAGTCGAGATCTCTGAATATTTTTGTTCCAGGTAATGAATAAAATTCCAAGTAACGAGTAGCCTAAATTAGCTCAAGTATGCCAACCGCTAGGGGCGTGGCGGTCGTAGCATCTCCTAGATGCTAGTGTAGAAGAAGAGGTCAGTCATTACCTTTGACTGCTGTCCAGTGAAAGTGAAAGTGCTAATGAAAGTGACACAAAGACAGCAAAAGGTAGTGAACAAGAAAGTTAGATACATTTTACTTTTACTTTTCATATGATAAGTGTAACCATGCCATACACGTACGCCCGTCCTCCTGTCCTCCTTAGTCACCAGCCTACACGAGCACCGTCGTCTCGTTTATGTTTTAAAAACCCATATAAACACATTATTTACATATTAAAGTATACTGTATATTGGCCGGCTGACACGGATTAATCAGTTTTACATGTATTCTTATGGGGAAAATGCATCCAGCTAACGAGCAAACCAGCTAACGAGCAAACCAGCTAACGAGCAAACCAGCTAACGAGCTCGACTCCTGCAGGGATTAAACTCGTAAGTAGGGTTACCACTGTATATCTTATTTATTTTAAGGTATGCGTTACATCTTTTGCGTTTGATGTTTTTTGTTCTTTCCTGTTATTGTCTTATTCAGTTAAAGCACATTGTTCTGCTTAATTTATGTAAACAAGCTCATAGAGTTCAGGTGTGAAACTCTCTGTTGTGGATAAACGTACTGAGGCAGAACCAGACGTCTCTAAAAGTGATGACGTCAGAAGACTATAAACACACGGTCTGATATTGTTTGATAATAGTCTGCAGAGTAAACGTGTTTGTTTATATGAGTCACTATTTCACCATCATCCGTGTTAAACTCAGGACACGTGGGGTCACTGCGGGGTTTGGATGGAGATATTTATGTGACGTCTCAGTGATTGAATTGCACAGAAATGACAGAAATATTGGTGGAATTCCCCTTTAATTTGCTATAGTTCAGGTCACTGTCTCCTGACCCTGAGCTTCTTTAGTTCGGGGTCAGCCGCAGGTAAGCAGGTGGGCGTTGGCCCATCAGAGATGAGCAGTGGATTTAAACGTTTTCTGGGATAATTACCTGTAATAATGTTCTTTTCAGACGCACAACAAAAGCCCCCTTAATCGGACGGTACAGAAGTGTTGATGGAGCGTTAATCAGAGGTTAATTACCAAAGGGAATGTTCTGTAATGATCTCCACTGTCAGCTCCTATAAGCTCCAGCATGGCTGGAGGGTACGTATAGGGGAGGAGGAGGAGGCTGAATTCCTTCTGAATAGCGTCGCCTTTTATCTCTACAATCTATCTGTGTGTCCAACTGCAGGCGGTGAAGAATTATATGAGAACTGAATGCAAGTGCCACGGGCTGTCTGGTTCCTGCACTCTCAGAACCTGCTGGAAGAAGATGCCTCATTTCCGAGAGGTCGGCGACCGGCTGCTCGAGCGCTTCAACGGTGCCTTCAAGGTGAAGAGCTACATGATATCACAGTACAGCACCTTGTCCTGACAGCAAGAGTTACAGTAATGACAAAACCAACATTAGCACGCAACAAAACCACATCATCAGCTCTCCAAACCAGGCACCAGTTCATCTTCTGCAGCTACTTCAGCTGACTCAGCCCTGAAGGTCCTAATCTTAGTGTTCTTATACCTCAAATGTGTTAAATCAATACAACGACTTTGACTTTTTAAATAAAAGTCTTCAAATGATCAGGAAATGATTTTATGATGTGTAATATACAGTGGTACCCCTACTTACGAGCATCCCCACTAACGAGTATTCCAGGTAACGAGTCGAGATCTCGGAATATTTTTGTTCCAGGTAATGATTAAAATTCCAAGTAACGAGTAGCATAAATTAGTTCCCCTACGATGCTGGCGGCGCGGGGATCACCAACCGTATGAACTTGATTAAATACGATGAGCAATGAACCTTAAAATTAGTAATGGACCTTGTTTTTATAAGGCTCTAGAGCTGAGCAATGGACCTTATGAGCAATC
>BRDA01002604.1:0-10807 GCA_036984385.1 Crenuchus spilurus | reverse complement strand
ACAGGAAACGTTTGACCTCTGTAAAGGCGACTGTACCAAATATTAACATTGATTTTCACAGGTGTTCAAATACTTATTTGCAGCAGTAACACACAGATAAATTATTAAAAAATCATACATTGTGATTTCTGGGTTTTCTTTTAGATGATGTCTCTCACAGTGGACATGCACCTAAGATTAACATTTCAGACCCCTCCATGATTTCTAAGTGGGAGAACTTGCAAATTCACAGTGTTCAAATACTTATTTTCCTCACTGTATGTCATTTTGCACTGATCAGGCACTTCATTACAAACACCTCTTTGTATCTACACTGTCCATGTTATCAGCTCCACTGATCATACAGGAGCACTGTGTAGTTTTATAGTTACAGACTGTAGTTCATCTGTTTCTCTGTAGACTTTATTATCCTCCTTTTGTTCTGTTATACTGTACAGTGATCAGGACCCTCACAGAGCAGATGTTATTTGAGTGGTAGATCATTCTTACCAGTGCAGTAGAACTGATCTGAAGGTGGTGTGTTAGTGTGTGTTGTGCTGATATGAGTACATCAGACACAGCGGAGCAGCTGGAGCTTTTAAACACCTCAGTGTCACTGAGTTAGAAGTCCACCAACCAAAATATTCAGCCACAAATGCCCAGTGGGCTGCATTCTGTGGATGACCAAAACAAACTACAACAAATAATGAGCTACATACTGACTTTACAAAGTGGACCAACAAGGTAGGTGTGTCGAACTGAGTGGATAGTGACTGGACACAGTGTTTAAAAACTCCAGCAGCTCTGCTGAGTCTGATCCTCTCATACTAAGAATAATCCTCCACTCAATAATAGCTGCTCTTTGGGGGTGCTGACCCTTGAAGAATAAGGGAAATAAAGTATTCAGAGAAACAGATGGACTACAGACCATAATGAGGTCATTTTAACTGGTAGGTCTGTTTTATTAGGATGGTATTTTATTATAGATCAGTAAAGCAGTAAGATGTTATCCTCCTACTACATACCTCAGTGTATCCAGTCATCAACTCTGCCCACTTCTGCCACTGCGGGCACTTGTCTCGGTCAGCGAAGGTGGTCTCGTTGGAGGTCCAGCAACACTGTTCATGACTATACCAAAATGCAGACAGACACACTCCCTCTTTAAGGTCCGTCATCCAGTCCACAGCCAAGTCTATCACACCAGCTAGAGTTCCTGAATCAGACAGTGATGAGACCTTGTGACTAGACCTTAACTGAAAGCAACAGTCCAGCCAGCTTCCATTACACAAAAGAAAAAAGACTTTTGTGTAAAGTACATTAGCACTGACCAATCACTTCAACACAGATGTAATGTTACTGTAACATCTAAAACACAGATACTGACAGAACAGACCAACTGCGTCCTCTAATAACATTCACTACCTGACAGAAGTCCAATGAGCAGCATCACCACCCATCCTGACCAAGCATCCAGCAGACTCTTTACAAACTCCCAGATAGACTCCTTACTCCTGTTTGTGATCTAATAAAAAAACAACCATTTAAATGAACTGCAATAAATAAATAACAAAATACAGCCTCAACATTTAAATAAACCTCAGCTAAATGAAGGATAACACAAATAATGAGTCGCAGCCAACTCCTTTCTGAACATATACCAATATTTATGATCATCATCATTAGAGTGTGATTTTTTATCAACATCTGAACACAATGACTTAAGCTGCCACTATAAATTAAGATTTTAGAATGATGTCTTGTTTTAATACCTTCCTATGGCGGTCTGTGTCTCTGGATTTCTCCCTGAGCCAATCGATGGTGTGGAAATCCTCATATGTCCCCACATCAGGGATGGGTTCATCGAGGAAGTCCATCAGGTTCCCAGCACCATTCATCTCCTCTGTGGGAGTGGCACTGCTGATTCCTATGAAAAGGTCAAAAAGTGCTCACAGCTACTTCCTCTAAGGACATGGCACCTTTTGGCCAGAAATCATAGTTATACTGCACAGATCTTAACGGAGGTCTCAGAGTGTCTCTCTGGACACAATATGACTTATGGTGAGCTTTTAAAAACAACAAAACTCATGCTGTCTGTAATGGCTGCCAGTGCTGTGATGTTCTTTATTTTAAAAGCTCACAGAAAGTCGTACTGTGTCCTAAACCACGTCGATGAATTTCTGAGACTCTACTTAAGATCTGGATGTGGTTTGCATGGGATGAGAGACATTTATCCTCACAGCATCAGTTCTAAAGAAATATGTTTAAAATAAGTAAAATTTGGACTCCAAACATGTCTTGGCAGATGAAATATATCTTAGGTAAGTGGATTTAAATATGATTTCATATATTTAAATATGATTACAAACTATTCATTCAACAGCAAACAAGGCTGAAATACAGGTTTATTACAAAACTATTTCAGCATGTAGTCAAGTGTTATTTAGAAGAAATTTAAATGTATTGGTATGTTTTCATACATATTTATAATCATTTAACATATTTATAATAAGATTATTACAAGGATCTTTGTCATTTTACTGTGAGATAAACAATCTTTTTATAGTAGTCAGTCAAAAAATATGACCTGGGGGGCATGGCCTTGTTATGGAACCAGCCTTGTGACTAGAAGGTTGCTGTTGCTGTTCAATCCTCTGAACTGACATAACTGACATGACCTTACTGAAGTGCCCTTGAGCAAGGCATCTAACCCCCAACTGCTGTGTATGGGGCTGCCCCGTGTGTGTGTGTGTGTGTGTGTGTGTGTGTGTGTGTGTGTGTGTGTGTGTGTGTGTGTGTGTGTGTTTTCACTAGTGAGTGTTTATATGTGTTTCACTGCATGTTAAAAGTGGAGGTTAAATTCCTTTGTGGCAGCACATTAGTCAATGTGTGACTTTCACTTTCCCTTTTTTTTTTACTTTTCACTTTTACTTTTAAAGTTATTTATGTGATTCATACAGAACTCTTCAATTGCCAGCAAAAGACAGTATTACATTGGTGCAACTTATTTGTATGAGAAAGTATTACAAATATTTTTATAAGAAAATATTTAAATATCTTATTTAAATATAAGTTCTACAATCAGCTGCCACAACTGAATACTGAAACGTTTTGAGATTTTTCTATTCCTGGTGTAACTACCACATTATACACCAAATATAACTGCAAATATGAGACTGAATGGCCTGTAACAAAAACTAACTTACAGGTAGTAAAGTTTATCACATAAACTATAGCTTTTAATAGTGTTTAAAGGCATATCTTTGTTGTTAAGGGTACATTCGTACAGTGATACAGTGCTAGTCTGTTACACTGAAGTAAACACTGGCGAGCAGATAAAAGCGCCTCAGTGCAGAGTTGCCAGGTTGGCACCTTTTCTGGTTTCGGAATATTTAGCTAATGCAGAAGTAGGTACAATTTCACAGGTGGCAGGGTACGCGTTTTTGGTCCACTTTCAAAATCTGAATGAGATCATAAAATACAGATTAGAACAGAGAAAGAGAAGGGGATACCGTGTTTTAGAAAATATAGCATTACGTTGGTATTTTCTACTGTCTTTCAAAAATAGTAATAATATAAATATAAATGGAAATGACTACGTAAGATTAAAATAAGATTTAAGAGTAGTGAACTTCAACGTTTTTAAAGCTTCTTCTAATGTATGTGTACGCTCAAGATTTTGGGCTGTTTCACATTGTGTAGAGCTGCTGTCAGACATTAAACTGTAGATTTTTTGGGACCTGGCAACCCTGCTTCAGTGCAAAGATGCAAATCAGAACACGAGTACAGTAGAGCCACCGTTAGCTAAATTAATATCGAAAATAAACGGTGACGTTAAAGCAAAATTATGTATAATTACTGAACATTGTGCTCACACATCGAGCTTAAAGAGCCTTAAAAAGTCTATACTGTCAACAGAAGCTCGATGGGGCCCTGTGAAGACAGAGCTGACGGACAAAAATCAAACACAAACTGCTACGACAGCACTCACTGCACCAAAACATGAAATAACATGCGTGAATTCTGTATTATGACTCGGAAACAGAGGACCTGGAAGACGTGAAACAGGTGAACTGGTCCTTACACTGAGCTTACCTTCTGCCTCCGCCATTTAGTCTAATAACGCTTTATATCCAGTCAAACACTGCTGCCTGTTACATCGCGGCAGAACTAACCATTACGGCAAAAGCTCGGGATTTTAAGTCACCGATTTATGGGCCTCATATACTAATGATATTTATTACAACACTAATATTAATACACAGTGTAAATAACAGACACTTGCGCTCTCCCAGCATGCAGCTCACTCTGCTCAAAGCTGTTCAGAATGACTTGCTGTACGTCAGCACAGCGTCAATGCTGCGCAGAAAAGAAAAAAGCAAACATGCGCAGAAATAAAGTCTTATGTGTAAAGTTACATTTTTGGCTTATAATACTAATTTTTTGCATATTTTTATAATATATTTAATATAAATAAGATAATAATAGTTTATATAAATTAAATAGAACAATAATAATACTATATTTGATTTTAATTAAACAATATAATAATAATAATAATCATCATCATCATCATCATAATAGTAATTATTATAATAATCATAATAATACTTTTTATTAATTCAATAATATAATACAAAATATTCTTAGGATTTTTTGTTAGTATATGGTAACCTTTGCTTATTTGCTTACAATTTATTAAAATTTAAAATATACATTTTGGCATTCCTCTTTAGTTAGAGATAATAATAATACTTTTGAGAATCATTATTTAGAAATAAGTCAAAATATGAGAAAACCAAATACACTTGGTACTACCATGGTTGTATGACAGCATTACAATTGCAAAAACCATCATGGTGTTTTAGACACTACCATTATGGATGTACCATGGTAATATAAAGGTAATACTACAATAATACATTTTATACCAGTAATTACTATTAGTACACTCTTTAAAAAGATGGTTCTTCAAGGGTTCTTTAGTGAACATAATTGTTCTATATAGAACCATGAACACTCAAAGAACCCAAAGTGTTCTTTACAGGGTGAAAGGGTTCTTCAGATTGATGAGGAATGTGCTGTAGATTATTCTATAAAGAAGCCTTTTGAAAATGGTTCTATATAGCATCAACAATGGTTATATTAATGCAAGCTTCACATCATAACAATAGCATAACCCTTTTTGAAGCTATATAGAACCCTCATCAATTTGAAGAACCCTTACACCACGCAAACAACCCTTTGGGTTTTTTTACTGTTCATGGCTCTATATAGAACCATTTTCTTTACTAAAGAACATTCAAAGAACCATCTCTTTTAAGAGTGTAGTACTACTTTGGCAAAACTAGTTGCATTACCACTCTAGTACCATGGTACTACCATCATGATAGTGTCTAACAAAACATGGTTCTACCATGATGGTTTTATCATGGTGCTATTTTGTAAGCAAACACATCACTTAACAAGAAGATAAAAGTAACCAAAATGAGCAACATTCTGTCAGCCAACGACCACTGTACACCATCTGTGTTCTCACTGTACACCATCAAACTGCACCTCCACAGACCCCTCAGCCAAAATCCTGGAGTTTGCTGATGATACTACAGTCACTGGGCTCATTAGAGACAGTGACGTGTAGGCATACAGATGGGTGGCTGAACATGTGTTTCACTGAAGCAGTCACAGCAACTTGGAAGTGAACACTCTCAAGAGTGGATTTGACAGTGGACTTCAATAGAAACGCTTCACCCCTGCCAACCTTCCCCATCCTCAACTGTGACTGTGATGACTGTGGAGTTCTTCAAGTTCACCAGGGATCTGAAGCGGGACGTCAACATCAGGTCCATCACAAAGAAAACCCAGCAGAGGACGTACTTCTTGCGTCAGCTGAAAGATCTCAAGAGATGCTGGTTCAGTTCTACACAGCAATCAGAGTCTGTAATTACCACTTCCATCATAGTCTGGTGGAGTTCTTACACCGAACCCAACATCCAGAAACTGCAGTGTATCATCAGTTCTGCAGAAAAGATCACTGGCCCTAATCTTCCCAACCTGCTCCATCTGCACAGTTTCAGAACCAGCAAGAGAGTGGAGAAAATCATCACTGACCCATCACACCCATCTGTTTCAGCATCTTCCCTCTGGCAGATGCTTCAGCCACACAAGGGTCAAAACTACCAGACTGCAGAAAAGCTTCTTCCCCCACATCATCACACTGATTAACAATCACAGCACATTAGCTTAGTTATTATACCAGAGTCAAACACCCCCAGATTATATTGTATTTAATTGCACAACCTCCCACTATATTTATAATATTATGTCATATTCTCTTTGTTGTATTGTTACCTCCCACGTTAATATTATTTAATTATCTTATTATACTATTCTTCTACCCTTCGGTTCACCAGTGTGTGTGTGTGTGTGTGTGTGTGTGTGTGTGTGTACACTGACAGCCACTATCAGACCAAAAACAAATGTGTTGTGTACTTTTGGACAATAAAGCCTGATTCTGATTCTCTGGCATGTACACAATACATACATACAGCTATGACTTTATCACCACCTCCTTGTATCTACATGTGTTGACCATTTTTTCAGCTCCACTTACCATAAAGGTACACTTTGTTGTTCTACAATTACAGACTGTAAATGGTGACTGTAGATGGTGTTTGTTTCTCTGTATACATTGTGAGCCTTCTTTCATCCTGTTCATCAATATATATATATATATATATATATATATATATATATATATATATATATATATATACACTTAAAACAAAGCCTGCTGTAAAAATACAACCAAATCACAATAGTAAAATACTGTTTTGATTAAATACAGTAACACTGAATAGCATGGCTTTATTCACAGTATTTCTGTATATTGATAACAGGACACCAATAAAGCAGTACAGTTCAGTATTTTCTCAAAGACTAACAGGTGTCTAACTATGACAATAAAATCTACACAATTATGTTATAGCTAGCTTTGAATGTGGCTATTTTGTATTGCTAATCATTGTGAAGTAAAAACCAATGACTGTAGTTTTTATTCTACTATATTCTTTTTGTTCACTGTTACCTTATTTAGGGTGACCAGACGTCCTCTTTTACCCGGACATTTCCTCTTTTTGAGACTTAAAAAAACTATCCGGGTGGAATTTCAGAAACGTCCGGTATTTTGTTTTACCAAGGGGGGCAAACGAAACAGAGTTCATTTTAACCAAACCAAATGTGACCCCACCAGGGAAAACCAGGTCAAAGCCATTTTTTTTTTCAAAATTTGTGCTTTTCAAAACAACTTTTTTGAGAATTTAAGTTTTGTTTTTGATCAAAATATGTACTCTGATAGATATCTGAGACTGTTATCTTTCATTTACAGCAATAATACCAAGTGGGTAAGATTTGTCGCTAATGTGAGTGACATGATATTGACACGATATCTCAATAAGTTGTCCAGTAACTTTGGCCTGGTTTTCCCTGGCGGGGTCACAAATAGTGTAGGTGTGAAAACGTCCTAAATGTACTTGGGCGAGCATTAGGACCCAGCAGAAATCCAAGGCGGTTTCCCTTTAGGCCACCTACAAGATCACCGATTGACTTTGCCATTTCTTGCTAACGTGTGATTGGCCGTCGCTGCTGTCACTCCCTCAAATAGCATCTGGACTTTCACCTCTAAGTTGTTAACATGTTGAGCATTTGTTCTGCCTGTGTTACATCAGCTAGATATATTTTAATATCAGAGGTTTCATATTAATATTCATTAACATTAACATTTGAGTCTGTGTCTGTGTGCATGTGTCTACCAGTCTGTGATAAGCAATCCATTTACTTGCCCCTAAGTTTAACTATTATTAAAATAATTCAGAATTTCTTCTTATTTTTACTCAAAAATTTGGTATAATTCTGTGTAAATGAGGTGTATTGACTGTACATTCCAAACGTAAGTGTAATGTTGGTGATAATGAGCTGGAGTGAAGTTGACTGAAAAGGTGAAACACATAATTGGGTGATAATTACATGCTTTTAACAGTTTATTATTATTTAATAATATGTAATAATGTATTAATATTTTATTATTGATTAATATTAATTTTATTATTTTTTATTATTATTCATAATAATGTTTAATAGTAATTATTAGTACATTATTAATAGTAACTAATAATTATGAATAAAATCTAAATATTAATTTGTCAATATCTATTAATAATAATAATAATACAATTTATGTTCAAGCACAAAAAACAGTATATACAGAATCAGAATCTTTATTTGCCAAGTACCAGAGGTACAAGGAATTTTTCTTGGTGCAGGTGTCAACATTTAACATTTAAATAGAATGAAAAAAAATAAAGCTAGACTATATATAGACACAAAATACAATAAGGAACATGAAATAAAAAGTACAAGCAGAAGTCCAATAAGTTATGTGCAATGTAGGTGGTACAATTGAGCAGCAATACAAAAAGTGTAGTTTAAGTATGTTAAGATGAATGTTAAAGTACACTGTGTACTGACTGCAGTGTCTCTTTGGAAGACAATAGTTATACAGTTATACAGATTATGTGATATAATATGATATGATATAATAAAGTGCAGGTGCAGCAGTTTCAAAGTAGTTTAAAGTGGAGGGATGTGAGATGGGTACTTGTTTAGGAGGGTGATGTCATGGGGAAAGAACCTGTGGAGGTGGCGGTTAGTCCGAGACTTTAGGGATCTCACTTTTGGTTTCCACGAAGATGGTAAGGTATACAGAGAAACAGATGGAAGTACAAAGTACATCTATATCCATTTTTAATTGGCCCGCAAGAAATGTTATAAATAGAATAGAATATGGCCCGCACTTCAACTTCTGACTGAGTGTATTGCACTTCTTAGTTTTAACACCAGGGGGAGCTACTGTTGATCAAGGCAGTTGCTCCTCCAAAAAAAACAATCACAGAAGAAATTTACCCCAAGTTACTAAACATGGCAGAACCAAAGTACCGAAAGGTAGAAAGTGAGTGCAGAAAATTTCAGACACGGAGGGAGAGTGAATATTTATAATTTATCTCATCTGATGCAGATTTGCTCCTTGATCAAGTGACATCTGTCCGGATTTTTGGCACGAGTAGTGTCGGATCAGCACCGCAGCTGGATTTACGTACCCAGCGCAGCTGATACCAGAATAATTTACTAAAATTATATGCGCTCCTGTTATTAAGTCCAGGTCAGTCTGTTAATGTTGAGAACCGTTTTAAACGAACGTTAACAGGTGTGTTGATAAGCCTAATAACTTAAATAACAAGCTTGAAATGTACCCGTCCCATTTTCCCCTTTATTGTTTTTTCTCTGCTGTAAATCTTCTGTAGAAGAAATCTGAGGCTGCTGTTCTGAGAATGAGCCTCCAAAGCTTTTTCTGAGTAAATCAGTAAAGGTCCATTTATGGAAAGCTGTGATGAAGGCAGTTTTGTCTTTAATTATATTTAACAATATAACATATTTCACCACTTTTAAATGATTTTTCTAACTTTAATACACTAAAGTTAAGGCTATATACCTAATTTCTACTAAGTGGCCCAGCCCCTCCTATATTTTTATGTATGTGGCCCTCAGTGAAAAAAGTTTGGACACCCCTGCCATAGACAATATGCACTGTTGATATATACAGTCTATGAGTAAGGATACAGTCTATACAAGGAGGTGGTTTTAATGAAATGGCTAATCAGTGTAAACTTTCATAGGTTGAAATATTTAATTTATTTTGTTTTTTTGTTTTTTTTTTCAAGTGTGAGTAAATTAGGGTGATGTTACTGAGTCCAA
The DNA here is from genome assembly GCA_036984385.1 of Crenuchus spilurus. Lineage (NCBI taxonomy): Eukaryota > Metazoa > Chordata > Actinopteri > Characiformes > Crenuchidae > Crenuchus > Crenuchus spilurus. Next base: position 1,021 of record BRDA01002604.1, on the reverse strand, counting down.
GCAATCCTGCATGAACTTGAAAGTTGTTATTATGGAGCTGTTTGTCAGAGGGCTTTAGGCTTTCTTTATTATGGTCATTTGGGTTCACACCCTTTTCATCATCAGCCTCAGGGCTCTTATCATGGTCATTCTGTAAATAAACTGATTACATTTAAACACCCAGAGTATAAAAACTTCATCTCAGTTATCTTTATGCCTATTATTTCCAAATGTATCACATTATTTCACAAGAGTTTAGTCAGCCAGGCGCCAAGTGTCACTTTCTGGCTCCCAAAATACTTTAAGTCAAAGACAGAGTGTGTATGTATTTGATAAGTGTTTTCTCTTTGTACCCTTCATGTTCAGTCACCTACCAGTATGTCACAGTCTGCATAGTACTGCATTCCAGACATTGCCTGCAAGAAAGGCCTTTTGTGTTTGTTTACTCTCAGCAATTACTGTAGAATGTGGAGAGCAGGGGAATCACACAGTACTTCACACGATGGAGATAATATTACATCTGCTCTGTCTTAAAACTACACACAAGTTCATTGTGCACAAATCATCCAGCCATCCATTATTTTCCACTTAATCCTTATCAGGGTCACTGTGAGTCCCGTACTCCTTCACTGGGTGCAGGGCAGGGTAGTACACACTATCGTAAGCACAGGACAGGGTGCCAATCCATTACTGGGCATACACCTGACCTCCGTGTTTTTGGACTGGGAGAAAACCATAGCCCCCAGAGGATGCTCACAAAAATACAAGGAGAACATGAAAACTCCACGCAGATGGGGACTTAAACCCAAGACCTGAGTGCTGAGAGGCGGTGCCTAAAACTGCTGAGGCTGAGGCTGCTGTTCTGAGAATGAGCTACCAAAGCTTTTTCTGAATAAATCAGTAAAGAGTCATTTATGGAAAGCTGTGATGAAGGCAGTTTTGTCTTTAATTATACAAACCGGATTCCAAAAAAGTTGGGACACTAAACAAATTGTGAATAAAAACTGAATGCAATGATGTGGAGATGCCAACATCTAATATT
>BRDA01002601.1:75608-100760 GCA_036984385.1 Crenuchus spilurus | reverse complement strand
GCTCTTTTTATACCCAATCATGTTGTCAATTGACCTAATTAGTGTTAATTGGTCTTCCAGCTGTTTGTTATATATGCTCAATTTCCTTTTTCCAGTCACTGATTGCTACTTTGTCCCAGCTTTTTTGGGATTTGTTGACACTGTGAAATTTTGAATCAACATATTTCTCCTTTAAAATGTTACATTTACTCAGATTAAACTTTTGATCTGTCATCTATGTTCTATTACACATGAAATTTTGACATTTGCCATCTCCACATCATTGCATTCAGTTTTTATTCACAATTTGTTTAGTGTCCCAACTTTTTTGGAATCCGGTTTGTAGGTCTATCTCATGTCTCATTGAAGGTCATGATGTTTTGATGCTGTGACTGTTACTGACTGTTATTATTCACTTGAGCTGGAAGCTTTTTGTGATATCTCATGTCTTCGCAAGAATTTTAGGAGATTCTCTGTCTCGTGAGTTGTCCATGAGCAACATTTGAGCAATAAAACTTTTCCTCTTCATTCATCTGCAATGAAACAAGCAATATTTTAACAAAGAGTATGTTTGTACGATTTTTATTTGAAGTGCATTTTATTCTGCTGTGTATGTTAATGGTCGATATCCCACCACATGCAAGGAAGTACTATAAGCAACGCTTTAACCGACCACAGTGTGTATTTAACAACATAAGTAGCCTCACTGAGAACTCACAGCAAGACAAAATAATTGACCACTGAGCTCCCTTGGCTTTTTTATCGACCTGTAAATACATCTTTGATCTGTTTTCTCCCACCTACTCTCTTCTCACTTCTTATATAGTGTCAGCTGGGAGCTCCTACCACCTCCAGCCTTTTCATAAGCTGAGTGTGAGCAGTAAGACAGCCTTTTTTCTCGCTGGTAGATATTACAAAATCACTTGCAGTCTGTCTGTTCTTTTGCACTTTCCTTTGAGTTTATAATCGACCTGCTTAGCTAACAGTACAAATTTTAAAAAGGAATAGAGGTCACTGGAACAATGGGAGAATTATCTCAGAGACATGCACACGACTAATTAATAAACTGTCTGATGCGTCAGAGCTGAAGGCACCAGCGGTTCCTCTTGTGAGAGATTTCCACAGTAATAATGTGCCGACACTTTAGTTAAGCACTAATCAAGCTGTTGATGTTATTAGGGCAACACTCTCAAAGGAAATTTCCCACAGGAGAAGCCCCATAATGACCCATTAAAGAAAGTGACCAATGAAATAACTTTTTTTTATTTTCAGCATCATCATTTTCTCAGGTTATTTTGGAAGTCAGTTTCTGCCTCTGAATCAAAAATTAGTATAAAAAACTTTTATGGGTGTTTTTACATACAGCTGCCTTTACCTATTTCATGTGCCAGGCTATTTTGGGCAAACGGTCTCTTCACACTTTCCTTTCAATTCTCTTCACTGTCCTCCTCTCTCTCTCATTTCTCTTGCATACCATGCAAATCATCATCAATGATCTTATTTTGCCTATCGCTCTATTTCTCCTCAGCTCTCCATTTTCTTCACTGCAGTCAGTGGTGGTTACTGATATGGGCGGTATGGGGGGTGAGATTGTTTGCCTAGTGCACCAAACAGCCTAGGACCGCCCCTGGCTGCAGTGGTTTCATTTCCCATTCATCAAAAAAATTAAAAAGAGTAAATACATGACTCCCCCCCCCCATAGTAAATAGAAAGCTATATATAAGGTTTATGTTGACATCTCGCTATAGTGTTATCTCAGCCAAGGCTGGTTATTCCCACTATTAGGTGGGTGGCCATAATATTCTGATATGTATAATATATTTGTTGTGGTGGCCCGCTTGCTTTCCTCCTGCAGGAATACTAGCCCTAAGGTGAAACAAGTTTCAAGCGAGTATGCCAAAAGACAACACCCACCATTGACATTAAACTCCACAAAAGTGATAGGTGTGGACTAGGGACTGGAATTATGGTCACACTTGCTCACTCCTGGTTTCTACTGAAGAGTTCATCCTGCTATTGTTGGAGCAACTGTCTCTACCGTTTTGGGACTACTTTCTACCAGAATTTGGAGAACTGCAGTGAGGATTTGATTGCATTCAGTGACAAGCATTGATGCAACGATGAGGTTCCTGCTGAGGCTGTGATGAGGTTCCTGTTTGGATGTTTACATATTTTTATAAAGTGAAAGTGCACTAATTGGTCAATGTGCTAACTGATCTGAACCCATTTGCACTGAAACACAAACACACTAGTGAAGTCTAGACATTTTGGCAGCATGGTGGCTTGGTGGTTAGCCTCTTAGCGCTGAGGTCTTGGGTTCAAGTCCCCATCTGGGTGGAGTTTCCATGTCCTCCTTATGTCTGCCTGGGTTTCCTCCCACAGTCCAAAAACATGGAGGTCAGGTGAATTGGCTCGAAATGACCCTGGTGTTTGTATAAATGCATATGTGTATGCCCAGATATAGTTTGACACTCTGTCTTGGGTGATCCCCCTAGTGCTCGATGCAGTCCTCCAGGTGGACGGTCAATCTGATCCAGGTGTTTGATTTCTAAGTGTGTAAAAGGATTGTGTTGATTGTAAAGTGTTCTTGGATTTTATTAAGGCGCTAGGTAAGTGTTTCATTTATGTACTTGTATCTGAAGCAGTGGGCAGCCCAATCCATGGTTCCTGGGGAGCAGTTGGGAGCTCTTCAGTCACGTCCTTCCAGAGGATCAAACCAAAACGACCTTCCAATCACAAAACTGGATCCCTAACCACCAGGCCAGGGCTGCCTCAGAAAGAGACAGAACCACATTATGGTTCTCATTGTAAAAATAAATACAAACATATAATTTTGAAAGTATTGGTGTCAGTACTGCTATGTGGACATTAGTCCTAATTGAGTGGTATCGCCCGTCGTTCCTGTGAACTGTGTAAGTGTGCTAAGCTAACAGATCAGTCCGCTTCAATCAGCGTCCAACGGCTTTAACGGTTCACCGCGCGCTTGTGGAACGCGCCGTGACGAGCCCCGCCCACCCCGCTCTCCCATTGGCCACTTTCAGAGCAGCTATGATTAGTGCCTCTGTGATTGGTCGAAGTTAATGGCTTTTCTCCCTCCACTCTCTCACTCAGAGAGACTGGTGTACAGTACATTTACGCTGTGCGTACGTGTGTGAGGCAGTTATGTCCGCTCCGCGTCCGTGTTAAGTTTGAAATGAGAGCACACTGTTCTTCTGTTCTCCACTGAAGATGCCCTCAGGACTCTGGAGAGACGGACATCTGAACGTTGACTCTTGTTTTGGTGGACACTGAAGGATGTTCTGCGCTAAGCTGAAGGACCTGAAGATTTCAGGAGAATGTCCATTTTCTGTGCTGGTCAAAAATGAAGAAACGGACGATTTGGGAAACGAGGGGGCCAGAGATGCCCCGCCGGTGTCCAGAGAGGTTCAGGGCAGTGTGGACAGCTCCGTGTCCAGGCGTAAAACGAGCCGGAGCAAAGTTAACCTGCATTCACTGGGGGAAAGCGTACGAAAACTGGTGTGTCCTGAGGTAATAATGCTCCTCTGAGTGTTTGGGATGGTTAAATAATCTTTAAAATGTAGCTTAATGGCCCTGTGGTGCTTGTTTTGGGGTTTGAACACCCACATTATGGTTCTTCACACTTACCTTTCGGCTACGCTGAGGTAATATTCCTGTCAGAGTAACCGTTAAACGTTGCCAGGGTTGCCAGGTGCAGCATAAACTGACCATCCCAGAATCTGTCGTAAACCCGCCTTTCAGTGGACCAGAGTACTACTTTTAAATCTTCTGTTCTTACTTTTTATTTTTATTATTATTATTATTATTATTATTATTACTATTATTATAAGCTATTGGTACAATAATATTAAACTATTAGGTTTTTGGAACATGATACTACAATGTTAACTACAGTGATACAACTACATTTACCAAATTAAATAATATTAATAGTATTACTACGGTAAAACTAGCTGCATCACTGTAGTATTAGCATAGTAGCTGTAAAAACAATTATGGTACTTTATCAACAGACCAATAGAAACGCTCCAAACTTGAAATTGTCTTTACATTTTCCTTCTCTTGTAAAGTTATCGTTTCTGAGATAGATGTTTTGTTCTGGCAGCAGTGTTATATTTTTGTGAAGCATTTTCTTTAGAGCTGAGTTGCTAGTATCGTTATTTTATTATTATATCTTTGTGTTATTAATAAGTAAGCCCAATTTGGTGGGAAAACCGTGAACATGGCAACTTTGGCCTCTGAGTGCTAGTTACATTACTAAACAGGTTTGTGTAAATGTTTAAATGAAATTTCACTGAATTTTTCCCCTTACACAACTTAAACATGGCCATCTTTAGTCTTGGACAGGGTGTTTTGAAGCTAGTTTGTGAAATTTGGGTGACACATATGTATTATATTAGGCTTGTAGGTTATGTAAAAAAGCAGATACCTAACATACGTTAAGCAGAACACAACTGGGAAAAAGGGGGAATTGTTTGACAAAGTATTTCTGTAATGTAGTTTTGTTTATGTTTGTATCTCATGTAAAAAACATGTCTCTTTAAAAAAATCACATTTTTTAAACCAAAAGTGCTTTTCTGTTGAATATCTACAAAAATATTAATACTGTATATGGATGGATGGATGGAACTTCATTGACCCCAAAGGGAATTGCAGAATTACAGTACCAGTCATAGAATTGCTCCTACATTTAGGTAGAAATAACAATAGACATAAGTTACAGTATAATAGATTTTTATGAGCATTTAAGACAGATTAAATTAAAAGAATAGAAAAAAAGACAGGTATTACAGTAAATATGTATTACACTCAGTGGTAAGAGGTAATATATGAGGTTGAGTCAAAAGTGATATCCCTGCTTTTCAACTATCAGTAAGCTTTCTATCAAAATGTTTGTGGCTGAGCTGTGAGCCGCAAATGCACTGCTGTCTTCACCTCATCATCAGATGTGAATCTCCATCCTCTTATATCATCTTTCATAGGACTCAGAAAACTGCCAGCATCAATTTTCCAGTTGATGGTTGAACTTTTTCTTGGTTGATGATTGAGGATGTTTTCATTCCATACTCTACTGTTTACAATCAGACTCATTGTGATGAATCCATGTCTCATTACCAGTAATGGTTCTTTTTAAGAAACTTTCACCTTCATTAGAGTATCAGTCCAAATTTAATTTGCAGATGTACAAACACATCTGCAACAAATCACTGCACACTGCTCTTCTGTACAAATCGTAAGCATGGCAGCCATTTTTTGTTGTGTTGCTGTCATAAAATAACCGATGTGACGTGTTTACACCAGCACAGCAGTTACTATGAAAACAGTGACCTATTACAGAAAGTGTTAATAAGACATTGCGGCCAACAGAAGTTTTAATATAACTAATGCTGCTCATTTTTGACTCACACATGACTGACATATTAGTAACAGTAACAGATTGTTATATATCTTCATTATGTTCAGATTGTGATACTCATTTTAAACCAGTGGGGTAATATTGAAGCACTTCTTGTAATCAATAATATGTCATGAATTCTCATATTTATGTTAAAATAACCAATGTTTTTCCCATTATAGTTTGAAAAACTGCGAAATGCTATGGTAAGAGTGATGAACAAGAACTCAGACCTCACCTGGTAAGATTCTGAAGCTATTGTGTGTTTATTGTAAGGTTAAAATCAAGTACTCTATGAATACATTATTGTTGTAGTAGATATGTTGTATTTTAAAGGTGCAATGATTTAGCAATTATTTTTGTCTAAAGAATTCAGCTGGAATTCACACTGCAGTCTATGTGTGAGTCTTTCAGTGATTTACTGACTTAATCAACAACTGTTTTAAGCTTATTTGTTTTACAATGTCCTTTTTATCCTGTTATTTCTCATGCTAAATGGTAGTCTAATCTATGTGTCCACAGCCCTGTAGCACACAACACAGATGTTTGTCAGATGTTGGAAAAACCTGAACACCTGCTAGACATCATGAAGATGTATTCACAGAAAACAGGTTTTCTTGCTTTCTAAATTAATATAGTATGTAAACATGAGTAAATATATCATTCATTCCCCAGTCTATACAATCCAGTTGGAGTCTTAAAAACATCAAATTTTTCAAAAACAAATGCTGCACATTTAGGCTGAAAATACAGGACATCCAGCAAGAAGAGACTCTGTTATATATTAATAGACAGAACCCTGCCTGTTTTATTCTAAAGGTTAAAGAGAGACTGGGAAATGTTGATTGAACACTGTGATTTGTTGATTCAATATCAGTTTAATCTCTAACATGCACCTTGTCCAAATCTAAACTCCAGGCATCCCCGCGGACACACTGAAAATCTCCTTCGGTTTGGAAGTGTTCCGAGACTGCTATGAGGAGGACAGCCACATTTTAGGTGTGGTCGGTGGGGCCCTCCATGACTTCCTCAACAGTTTTAATGTCCTTTTGAAGCAGAGCACGCCCCCCACTGCTGAGGCTCGCCAGTACGTGAGCCAAGCCTCCATCCTGTGCCTGGACAAAGACCCCGGACTCCTCACAGTCTATTATTTCAACCCTCATCCCACAGCAGAGCTTTTCTTCCCTGGAATCATCCAGGCGGCAGCCAGGTTCCTGTACCGCACACAGGTGGAGGTCAGAATGGACTTTGCTGGGTCCAAAGACAGTGGTGCCCTCCAGGCCAGCCATCAGCCTCATCTTCTATACTCTGTAGTGGTGAGAGATGCCAAGAGTTTGACGCCGAGCCCGATGAGGACACACTCATCTGGAGACATCCCTCTTTCTCTACTCTACACCACCTTTCCTTTTCATATTCTCTTAGACCAGGACATGGGGCTACTGCAGATAGGAGATGGACTAAGGAAGCGCTTGGGGCGTAGCAGAGACAGCCAGAGGAGGCCAATGTTTGAGGAGCACTTCGCTATCGTCTTGCCTGAAATTCATTCCAACTTCCAGGGCATCCTAACCATGCTGAACACTCAGTTTATCCTCCGAGTGAAGCAGCAACAGTCATCAGGCTCTGTGGCCAGCTCTGGAAAGGTAATCATAAATATTTCACTTTCTCAGATGCTGTGAGGTGATGCAGAATGTTAACTTTGGGTCAACTGCAGCATGTAATACAGCGTAGTTGTATTTCTCCTCCCTGCAAGGTTACATTGGCTGGATACATGGCCAATTTGAGCAGGGATGCACTGATATGCCAATATTCAATATTTGTACATGTTTGTCGGGAAGATGAAGCAAATACATGATCATTTTATAAAATGTAGACATTGGGACGCCCCTAGATTAGCATTGTACCCTTTATTTGATGTGGACTACAAGTAAATTAAACACACACAGTTTGACCTAGCATCACCATCAATAAATGTGTCATTAAACATTGGTTTGACTATTGATCTGATATTCTTAGTGCATCTCTGTCATGACTACACTGGTGTTGCTATATCACAGATGATGTAGAGTGAGCTTCATACTGAGTATCCAGGCACTCAATGTTAAACGTGAGTCAACTGCAGTGAGTAAAAGAGCTTACCTGTTTTTTTCCCTATTCTTTAGCTATTGTGTTCTGCACACTCTGAGCAAAATCTGTGCTTACACTGCACTGTTATTTTCTGCATTTTGGTCTTCATGCTATGTGTGCCAGTATGGGTCAATTACTGTGTGTAAAAGAGCTTATCTGGATTTTTTTATTCACTTATCCCATGAAGAAGCAAAACAATGCAGCCCCAAGACTTTCAGTGGACTGCACTGATCTGCTCTATATTTTGATTGATGGGACAGTCGAGTGTCTATCTGTGGCTGAGCTTCTCTTTTTATTGCGCTCAGATCAAAGAGGTGGGAAAATCAAAGGCTGTCCCGGATTTAGACATAGAAAGACCTTCTGAGAAAATCACCAGGAGTCAGGGCTAATTAGGGGGATTTTCCCTGGTGCTCTTTTCCACCAACCTGAGAGCTGGTTGTTTCAGATAGCTAAGGGTTTGGTAACTTATAGCCAGGATATTTTCCCTTCTATGGAGGAAACCCAGCCCTACACAGACAAAATGAGACCAAGACAGAGCCAAATGTCAAGTCATGTAGAAACATCCACCTCTCAGAGCTTCAAATAAGATTTAACCTATTTATAGCTACTGGCGAAGAATCACATGGGAGGCTTGTTACATCATATCTAGATGCATCTGAAGGTAAATAAAAGGTCTTGTATTTGGTCTGGTTTAATGTTTTGTCTATGCTCTATATGCACGTTCATCATCTTATGACATTCAGGTCATCTTGTGATAACTGTTTAACTCTTGTCCCTCTTGCTGTACACGGACATGTAGGAATAAGAGCTCACCATCCGGCAATTTCCCACTTGGCAATATACTTGGTTTATAGGGAGAGAGGAAGAAAAAGATAAAATCTCCCCAAAGTACACTGCTGTCTTTCAGGACTGTTGAACCACTATGCACTCAATAGGAGTGTGCATTAATCTTCAGTACACTTGTAAAGTGTCACCTGAGTTTACACAATGGCCCCCTTTTAAGGTCACTAATCCCGATGGACTGGATCCATAGGGGCTTCACTGTTAACAATGAGTGTTTTGGGTTAACAGTAAGTAGGCTAATAAAATTTGAATTTGAGATAAAATGGGATAAATCTGTGTTGAGAGCCCTGCAGCCAAGTCTGTTCCAAAGCCTTTGACTTTTTCTACATTTCAGAACAAAGTTGTGACAGTAATGAAGACACAGACACCAAATATTCTGTACAAGACCCTCAAGTTTCATTGTACTGTTCTTGAGATGTTCAGATAAATGATATATGGATCAAATCAAAACACCCTATCCAATGGATGGATCAATAACTAAATACACATCAGAGATGCACACAGCAACATCGTTTGTCATTTTAAAAAGGGCTTGTTTGTGATGTCAATACTGCAAAGGTCAAAACTACAGTAATGATTATAAAACAACATATTGTGCTAGCATCCATCCTAGCATCCATGCTAAAAGCCTCACTTTCTGATTGCAGCACATGGATCTGAAGGGCCAGATGATCTTCATGTCTGAGATGAACGCCATCCTATTCCTCGGCTCTCCGTGCGTGGACAAGCTGGAGGAGCTGACGGGTCGAGGTCTCTACTTGTCCGATATTCCCATCCACAATGCCCTAAGGGATGTAGTACTGGTGGGCGAGCAAACCAAGGCCCAGGATGGCCTGAAGAAGCGTCTGGGTAAGGCCAAAGCAGCCCTCGAGCAGGCCCACCAGGCCCTGGAGGAAGAGAAGCGAAGAACGGTGGAGCTCCTGTTCACCATCTTCCCTGGGAATGTGGCACAGCGCCTGTGGCAAGGCCTCCCCGTGCAGGCCAAGAAATTTGACGGCGTGACCGTGCTGTTTTCTGACATCGTGGGCTTCACGGCTATCTGCTCACGATGCACACCCATGCAGGTGGTGAACATGCTCAGTGAGTTGTATACTCGCTTTGATCGCCACTGTGGTGAGCTGGATGTGTACAAGGTAAGCTATGGTGGAGCTCATTTCCATCTTATTCCACACTCAGTTGAGGCTTATTGCTGTCAATTAGTATTGTGGAAAACGGCATGTCATTATCATTACACACTTGATTTTTTATTTATTTATTTTTATTTTATTTTATTTCTAAGTTTTTTGCCCATTTTTATACCCTTCCCAATGTAGTAGTAGCCAATTAGCCCATCCCATCCTGACTCTAGGAGGATGAAGACAAGCCTCCTCTGTTGCATGTGATGCAGCCACCGCCTCTTTTCAGACTACCGCTGATACACCATCACTGGGGAACCAACGCGCTCAGAGGAAAGCGCAGGATTCCCATTTCTGAATGGACCAATCAGTAGACGCCTGAGCCAGCAGACATTGTAATGTGAGAGTGATAGGGAGAGAGAGCGCCATCTACTACTACTTTGCTCTCTTGGGCCCCGGCTGTTGATGGCAAACAGCTTGCCCGGCATTCGAACTCACGATCCTCTGGTCATAGTGTCAGCATCTTAGCCTGCTGAGCCACTCGGGGCTCTGCACACTTTATTCAAATGTAATGTCAAATTGAATAACATGGGCAGTTTTGCACACTGTATACCAGACTGCTATCTATAAAAATAACAACATTGTGATCAAAATTCAGGCTTCACGATGGTATGTTAATACTATTTGTAGCTGTGCAACATACATTTTTTAAACAAAATAAATAATTTTAGACACCAAACCTGTCTTGGCTGTTTGACCTTATTTAGGATAACATAAAATGATTGTACATTTGACTTCAGTTAAACCAAAAGTTTAACTGTGAAGAACCTTTTTCCTTTGGTGATGTAGAACAATCAATAGTTCAACTTGACACTAAAGCTTTTGTCATTCCAAATCTCAAAGGATGAATTCACAATGTATGCATTAATGATGACTTTTCAAGGGTACAGTTTCAGTACAGTGCAAAGGCAGAATGGCAGACTTCTGCTTTCCTGATTTTAATGTTATTTAATGTTAATGTTTTCCGTGGATCAGGGAAAGAATTGAAGATTTATGAGCCACTTTATAAGACCGCTTCCATTTCCTGAGACAGCTTATGAATTGTTAACATACCATATTCAGCGGTGCTGTGATTTTTAAGGTTACATAGAACACTCGCTGGATTTTATGGAACTGTTCCGAAGGCGAGATTTTTTTGATCTGTTAATAGTCCAGTAATAGCACTTTAAAACGTGGTTCCTTAAAAGTATTCACGATGATGTTAAGCTTTGATTGAATCAGAATTGTGAATCATAAAGAGATTTTTATTAATAATTAATCTACCTCGTTTATATTGATGCTCTCAGTGGTTGAATTTTTGACTTTGGAAACATAACAGCAGCTCATCGTTGTTTTCTACTTTGGTAGATTTTAATTTTGTCTGTTAAACTTAATTTAATATTGGCTGCAGCATTATGGCACCAGTGACACAGAAACAAGGCTTATTGTCTGACAAATATGATGTATTTTGAATTCCTCACCAGTTAAAGTTGCATGTTCTTCTGAGATGTCTGTTTTTGGTATTTCATACAATCTGTTTTACTCTAGATAGTTCAGTCTTTGCCATTGAAAAGAAGAAAAAGCTGCCTTTCTCTGCTGTTTGTCAAAAGAAAATAATAAAAAATACATGACAATAGTAAAGGAGATGACTAGTAGACATATTAAATGGATAAATAAAGCTAGAACCCTATGACAGGTTCTCAAACACATTGAGAGTCAGAATGAAGTTCATACTGGTGAGGAACTCTGTAAATTGTGAGTGACTGGCATTCTCTGCGTATGGCTGAGTAGTTGTCCTGAGTAGTCTGAACTCTGCAAACCAAAAAGCCAAAAACATATGCAGCCCTGCCCCTTTATCTCAGCCAAAGTGCTTTAGCCAGGACAATCGTTCATCAGCCGATCTTTCAGCCAACTGCTCGTAATCTGCTGGGAGGTTGGCTAATGTAATCAGTGTCTCTGCGAAAGTAAAACATCTCATCCACACTGGAGATGGATCTCTTGTAAAGAACAGCAGAGGAAGAGTTTAGTTTGGGACGCCACTTTGCTTACATTCTTACGGAATGGCTCTGTCCTAAAATAGATCTCACTCTCCTCTTAACCTGGCAGTTTCGTCTGCCAGCTGCCCCTCTATGTGGGGAACCAAAAACTGTACACATGAGCTCCACGAAGAACTGTGCTCCGAAGATAAGGGAAAGTTCAAATGAATCCATGCTTAATGATCTTTCAATACATTCAATAGCTCTTATTTTTTCATATAGCAGTAAAGAGGTAATATTTAGACCTGCACTGTCTGATATTCTGACATTGTAATGTCATTGAACTCTTGTGAGATCAATTTAACGTGCAAGTTTTGATGATATTCAATTAGGAATTAGGATTTAGGTAACTTTTTAGTCTCAAATTTAACTTCCAGAAGTGTATATCAGCTGTAAAATCATTATTTTAACATAAAAAAGTAAACTGGCTGTTCTAAAACTTTAGATACTAGCTTGCATTCAAGTCAAAGTTGTTATTTTTTTACACCAAAACTCCACATTCAACATATTATTTCTATAGCGCTTTTTTACAACTGGTGTTATTACAAAGCAGATTTACAGAAAATCAGCTTTACAGAAAGAATTACTGTCCTCCATGAGCTAGCCAGAGGCAACAATGGCAAAACTCTCTAAGAACAAGAGGAAGAAACCTTGAGAGGAATCAAGACTCAAGGAAGGAACACGCCCTGGTTTGCAAGAGAAAATAACACAAAAGAAATTATGAACAGTGAACCAAGGCGCTGACGTTAGAATCAGAAGATCACAAATTTGAATCCCGGTCATGCTGCTTGGCATCAACAGCCGGGGCCTGAGAGAGCAAAATTGGATCACGCACTCTCCCCATCACTACTAAGTAATGTCCGCTGACTCAGGTGTCTGCCAGCCGATCCCTCAGAGGTGGGGATCCTGTGCTATGATAGGGATGGATGGGTTGATTGACTTCTAATACATTGGGGAGATAATTTGGTTAAAAAAACAAAACCCAGACTAATAATGGATAAACTCATTAAACCTAATCTTTAACCATTTTTTAGATTAATCTGTAGTTAGAACCCTATGACAGGTGTTCTAACATGTGAGAGTTGAGTTCATAACTGGTGAGGAAGTGTAATTGTGAGTGTCTGATGTTCTCAGCATAGAGCTGAGTAGTTCAAACAGGAAACAGTCATTACTGCCTAAATTTCATACGGTAATGGATCATTTTTTACAGTGTTGTCTAATTTGCCTACATTATAGCATTAGCAAGGGCATAGTAAGACATCTCTGATATTTGGTTTCAGCCAGACCAATGCTTTTTAAACTAGAACATTCATAACCAATTAATATTACATTGAGCACCAAGTGCTTGTGTTCTAACTTATTTTTCTTTTGCTTTTCTGTGTTCTAGGTGGAAACCATTGGAGATGCGTACTGTGTTGCTGGAGGCTTACACAAGGAGAGTCCAACCCATGCTGTGCAAATTGCTCTCATGGCCCTAAAGATGATGGAACTGTCCGATGAGGTCACAACCCCTATGGGGGAGGTCATTAGGGTTAGTGTTACATCAGTTATTAGGCTCTGTGTGAGTTGTCAGAGAAGGGAATAAGAAGTGAAGAACTGAATGTGCTTTATGCATCGTTTTCACATAAAGATAATATATTACGTCAGCACAGTCTTGCCTTCAGTTAACAACTGTGTTGATGTAATGTTTTATTAATGTAGAAATTAAGTAAACATGAAATTCAGTGAATTACTTTCATCAGTAATTTGAGCCATTTTCATATGCAGGTTACCTTTTCTAGTCTGTCACACTATCTTCTGTTTTTTTTTAATTTGATTTACACAGTACTGTTGTTTTGTTCATAATGGAAATCATTGCTGAGTTCATGGTGCCGTTTGTGTGTAAAATATATTAGAAAATTGTCTACTGAGCTAATTTCAGGCATGCTAAATCCCAATGCACAAGCTAATTTTCCACTGTGCCTTTCCTCCAGAATGCCTTACTGTTCTCGCACAAGGCAGCATCTAAATACGGCATGCTTGGTTTATTCATAGCAGTGACAAACAGGAGTGTTTTTTTGGCTTTTCATGTATTCATTTATTATTTTTTATTTTTTTCACACGAACACAGGCTCTGTATTTTTTGGCACTCCAAAGAGGCGAACAGCCTGCCGAGGCTGATAACTGCTCTCGCGGTTTGACTAGGGAGAAGAAGAGAGTATGAGTTATGATGTCCTACTAAATGACATTCTCATGATTCATTTATTAAGCACTATTAGATAAGTAAACGTCCAGAAAGCTTTTGTGGGATGCAGTCTATCAGTGGGGTATAGATATTACATTATCCAGGACAGACAGTTTAAACTTAGTGTGACAAAGGAGACGTTAGGTGAACTGTGACAAGCTGCTTTACGATTTACAGAAGTCACGTGCCTTAACCATCTTTCTGCTCACGCTTTTCTTACACAGTTCAGGCCTGACTTGTTTGACAGTTTATCTTCCACAGTTTTTGGAGCATTAAGTAAAGTGGCCACACTTTAGAGCTGGACAAAATATTATAGTGTAACTCTAAGACTATATACATTGACCATAACATTAAAAACCAGTACATTAACCTCTACAGTGTGTAGAGAACTACAACATTCACCTATATGGTAAATGGAGCTGATAAAATAGACAATGAGTATAGAAACAAGCAGCTGTTTAATGTTATGGCTGATTGTATTGCATTGTATATGCCTTGCTATATATTTACAATGCATGCATGGACTCTTAATGTATTGTTTTATATTATTTTGGGTGCCTTCATTCACTAAAACACTTGCAGTCTTACTCATTCGTGATTGGTCAGGATACCCACAGCACATAAGCTTTCTGAGAGCTAGTAACTCACTTACGTATTGCCTCTGCCATTTGAGTATCGCAGACGCCTGTATCTTCATAATTGATGATAATAATGATCATAATGAACAGTATATTGTGCAGTACTATCCTCTATAACATATCTCCTTACATATTTGGGTTGAGGTTGAGGATTTTAAGGAAAGTGGACCCTTAAAATTCATGTTACCACTAAAAGAGAAATACATTGAACTGATGTTGAAACTGCGTACATTTTTTTTTCAGTGCTGTAATGAAGTTCAAGGTGATTTTGGAAGTCAAGGTTCCCCTGTAATCATAAATGAGTTTTTTGTTCCTCAGATGCGTATTGGTATCCATTCTGGCTCAGTTCTGGCTGGTGTGGTCGGTGTAAAGATGCCACGATACTGCCTTTTTGGAAACAATGTTACTTTAGCCAACAAGTTTGAGTCCTGTAGTCTACCGAGGAAGATCAACATCAGTCCCACCACCTACAGGTACAGCAGCTGGCGCTCTTGGTGTAAACACTTAAGTGAATTAGTGACTTCTGTTTCTCTTTCTGTTTTTCTTCATTTTCATGTGCCAACACATACAGTACCAGTCAAACATTTGGACACTCCTTCTTATTCAACGTTTTTCTTTTTTTCCCCACACTGTAAATTAATACTCATCATCCAGGAACACATAAGGAATCATGTAGTAAACGTAAAAATGTTAAACAAACCAAAATATGTTTTACATTTTAGATTATTCAATGTAGACACAAAACTGATGTCTCAAACACATTAAGAGGGCAAGAAGTACAAGTCATGAACTCTTGACAGCTGACTGAGAAAATGCCAAGAAAGCTGGCATCTAAGCAAGAGGTGCCTATTTTGAAGAATGTAAAATATAAACATATTCTGGTTTGTTTAACACTTGTTTGTTTACTAAATAATTTCATATGTATTTCTTCATAGTTTAGGTGACTTTAGTATTAATCTACAATGCAGAACATTTTAAATCATGAAAAAACACTGAATGTCCAGGAGGTGTGTCCAAACTTTACAAGATAACTTGTATTAGCTTTTGTATTCTGTCCCATCCTTTTTGGTTACATGTCCCTTGATTTATTAGGGTTATAAAATTATATGTATAATCTGTAAGTAATTACATTAAAATGAAATTATATGACCATTAAAATGTAAACAAAGTAATTCTGAAAGGTTTAATTTGAAATATGGTGTCATAGAGAGAAATTTCATCTGCCATCAAAGAAAGATATCAGTATATTTTAATCCATTCATGGAAGAGGGGTGCATGGAGGGTTTTAAGTAAAGCAGTACCCCAATAAAAATATAGTTTTCTGGAGTTGCTATAAATATATTTAACCATACATGTACAGATATTTTGAAGTTTGCTAGTCATTTCAGATACCATATGAAATGGCCATATTTGTGTTGTAAACGTTACAACTTCAGCTATTTCATGAGACCACTGAATTACTCTGTTCAACTCTCAATAATTGAATTATGGAGACATTTTGAAAATATCATCTCTTAAGAACTAAAAATGTCCAATAATCAATATTAGCCAGCATAAAGATATATGGTCTAAAACTAGCAGAAAGTCTCAAAAATAGTATGTTTGTAGTTTTGAGGATTTTGTATTGTAAGACTAGATTTGAATGATTTTACTTGTATTATCCATGTTTTGTGTTGAAATTCGTGAAGTATTGCTTTAATAAGGTAAGTAGCAGTGGTATAGTGTAGTGGGTACCACTGACCCACATGTCTCAGGCTGAGGTTCAGTCCCTAGTTTGTGTAGTCATATGCAAATAAGAGCCCATGGGCAATACTCCTAATGCTACATTCATCTTCAAATGTAACACAGTTGTGAGTCACTGTGGATACAAATGTATAAATGTAAAAGAATTGGCCTGTAATAACATGTACACAGGCAAGCTCATATATCACCAGGTTGATACTACTTCTATTCCTTTGTCTTTACGACATATGGCTTGTCTCTGTTTATCTGAATTACAACATTTTCCCAAACTTTCCAGCGGATGGTACGTGACAGCACTTTTGCATATACACAGTGCACGCAAACTACTTTATTTCCTTTTGTTCCACTCTGTTAGGCTCCCTCCTGCCAGACATTTGTGAGAAATTACCACCTTTTTGAAGCTCTGCTTTTTACCCTGTCTGTTCCAGGTTGTTAAAAGATTGTCCTGAGTTCACATTCATCCCGCGATCGAGAGAGGAACTTCCGCCCAACTTCCCCTCTGACATCCCTGGCATTTGTTATTTCCTCGAGGCGTCTGATCGAAGGACAAACGACGCTCGCAGAGACTCGGCAACAGAAACATAAATAATTAATCTTCAATGCCAAACACTCAACGCAGTGGGTTGATTACTGCCTGGTTTCAGCACAGTATATATCTGTTGAGCTGAGCCAGAAGTAGCAAGTTATTCAGCAATAGAAAGTTGCCAAAAACTATCCAAAAAAGAAACACAGCTTATTTAAAAGGAATTGACTGAGCACTGTTTATTTTTGCTTCGTAGGATTCTTTCTTGGAGCCACGTTAGACTTCTAGGTCACAGGTATTATGCAGTGTCTGAAAGGCTGGTCTAGTACTTTACGAAGGGCCGCGTTCAATTGGATTTGTCCATAGAAACCATCCAAACCCTGCTTTGGATGAAGTCTAAATTAAGCTCAAGTACATAAAAAACCCTCTCTGTTATTTCTTGTACTGATCTCTTTTAGATATGCACATGCACCATGAAATCAACAGTGTTTCATTAACTCCTGTAGTGCCAAAAATCCATAGGAGTTCCTTTAGCATTGGATCTCTTTACTTGTCCTTAAGAGTGGGGTCATTTAAGAGTGTCAAAATGAAGATAATATTCATCTGAATATAGCTTGTGGGACTTGCATTAATGTAGTCTTCGCTCACAGTTGATGAGAACTCACAGTAGAACTAACTATCACAGCATAGCTTGACCACAATGAATGTTCATTTAACCTGAGAGTACAGACATTTATAACGTTTCATTGTGACTTTTTTGTATTGTGATAGAGCTATAATAAACATTGTGATTACAAGAAGTTGTGTATTTCTTATGAAATGCTGTTGATGTAAAGTAATATTTATTCAAGCTCAAACAAAAAAAGTTACAATTAGCAATGATAAGACGGCATTTCGCTTTATAATAGTGTATATTTATACTAACACAGCCTCTGTTTAGTGTAGTCTTTTAGAGGAAATGTTCAGTTTACTGTTTTAGATTATATTCTTAGTTCTTAAGTCATTTTATTCTTTGTTTCTGTTAAAACTCTTGATTTGTCATCAAAATATTCATGTGAAATATTTATTTGGTGCTATTCTGGGCCTAAGAATGACTAATGCAAGAAAAATTAAACAAATGTAACAGGAGCCTTTTTTCTAGTTTGGGGTCTTCTTTAGTCATTAATTCACAGGTGGTAAGTATAGTATAAGTATAGTAAGTATATTAGTTGTGTAATCTATTATTTAAATAGATCTACTTCACTGTAAAAAGATGAAGCTCAACTTAAACACAACTCAATGTGAGGACACAAGAGTTCACCCAACTTAAACTTCTTAGTTTAATCAAAAGCTGAATTAACTAGAACAGCTTTTAATCCACCTTGCACACTAGCTGGGGCTCCATCACACAGTAATATTATTTCTTTTTTATGTGCACAAGAATTTTGCTTGAACTCTCGTGATCGCTTCATCAAGGGTTGACAGCAGCACCAGTTGTGAGCTTCTGAATCTTTCATTAATTTCACTGTAATGTCTTAACAGCACATTTTACTATCAATATTTTTGTCTTCTCATGCCATTGAATGGTTTAATTGTCTTTACATTCATGGTATTAAAAGTTAAGTTTAATCCTTATTGATGCTCTGAAGTTGGAGTCCCTGGAGAAGAAGCCTGGTGTGATGGCAAGAGTCATGATTGGTGGGAAAGTTTGGTGTTTACTGAACTAAAATGAACATGAGTTTGGAGATCTTTTGAATAAACTAAGAAGATTGAGTTGGGAGTGAACTCTGCTGTTCATAAGTGGAGTTAACTCAAAATGAATAAGTAAATTGTTATCTTGGTCAGTTTTGAAAGTGTTGGTATATCTGGATTTGTTACCTAAACAGCATTAATAGTTGGCTGGAACTACTGGTAAAAGAAAATAGAATATGTGCCTTAATAAACAATGACCAGGATGACTAATATCGTATATTATATATAATGCATTTAATTTATTGACTAAACAATAAAATAATATAATAAAATAATTATATTTCATAATTATTACAATTATTAAAACTAATTAATAAAATGTTTAATTATTTAATATGTAATGTATTTAATTTTATATTGTATATATTATTAAGAGACACATTTTGACATGACAGAAATAATACATAATACATTTCTGAAAATTAGAATATAACAAAAATACACTTTTGTTCATAATTTAATAATAAAATGTGAGCTGTCATATATTTATTTGTATTACATGCAAAGTGACATATTTCAATTTGAATATTCTAATTTATTTATTTATTATACTGTATATAAATGGCATCATTTAACTGTTTGACAAATGCGCATGCGCATCTACGGTCGTAGAGCTTTTTAACGGCGCCTCCAATCATTCCGCTAACTCGAGGTTAGACGTGATTGGCTGTTATTGCCACAGAATTCGCCTTCGCTCTCGTTCTCGTGCGCTCATTGGCTGTGGCGCGTGTCAATCCCACTACGCTGTGTCTTAGGAATGGTGGTTTCCCACGTTCACAGCTGAAAGCGCTGTCCGTGCTGCCGTTTGGAGATTTAATTTATTCTGGGCGATAAAGGACGTCGAAAGACCTGTCAGACATGGTAGGTGACATTAATATATTCACGAAATGACACCCTACACATTGTATGTCCGTCGCTGTTGAGAGGCGGAGCTTTATTGTGCAGTGTGTGTCTTAGCTGCATCGCTCTTATATGCAAATGTAAATATTATAAATGATAATAATCCTGATTTTCTGTTCTGTAGCACTACTGAGTATTGATTTAAAGCTGTGTTTATATGAAGTGCTTCACTGTCGCTGCAACACATTACTCTGAATGAATGTAAACACTAATGTTTTCAGGAAAGCTCATTATTAATATACATATTCACTGTTTTTATTTGTGTGTATTTATTGTGGCAGTATGGCTTTGTCAACCACGCTTTAGAACTTCTGGTGTTACGAAATTATGGCCCAGATGTGTGGGAAGATATCAAGTGAGTATAACCCCTCTTACTTAAAATAAAATTACATTTAAAGCACTGCATTAACACAACCTCCTGTATCCTCACTGATTACCCATTTAATCAACACTGATCATACAGGTGCACTTTGTACAGACTGTAGTTCATCTGTTTCTTTTGTATACTTTGTTCACCCTGTTCTTCAATGGTCAGGACCCCTCAAAGGGGCATGTGGATCATTCTCATCACTGCAGTGACGTTGATGTGGTGGTGGTGTGTTAGAGTGTGTTCTGGTACACAGTGATCAAATTGAAGAACAGGGCAAAGTATACAGAGAAACAGATGGACTGCAGTCTGTAAGTGCACCTGTATGGTTAGTGGAGCTAAAGTGGACAATACAAGGTCAATTAAGTGGCCAGTGAGTGTATATGTTAATTGATTTATGTTTATTTTTGCACAAATCAGATAGAAATTTTTACCCCAAATTTTTTTCTTAAAAAATATTTATTTATTTTCAAAACATGAATAAAAATATTTGTTCTGGAAATTTAACTTGGCAAGTCAGTACCTTGAATTAAGATGGGCTGCAGGGGTCCCAGAAACACCATGAAAACAAATGGAGCTCCCCATAACAGCACAGGTATCCCTCCAAAAGAGCACAGGTCCCCCCATACGAACACAGGTCTTCTCCACATCTCCCTCATACGAGCACAGGTCCCCCCTTAAATGAACACATACGGGCACAGGTCCCCCCTTAAATGAACACATACGGGCACAGGTCCCACCATACAAGCACAGGCCCCCCCACACACAAACATAGGTGCCCCCCATATGAGCACAGGTACCCCCCATATGAGCACTGGTTTCTCTGCCATCCACCATATTTGTTTACATCTAGTTTGCAAGAAACTCCGCAAGGTTTTGAGGCTTGGAGACATTGGTCAGGAGTGTTACTCGTAAAGTGTGTGATGTTTCAGTTCAGATAGTGTAGTGTGGCCACCTTTTTGACTAACAACAATCAAGGAGAGAAAAAACAGTGAAAATGTCACACAATCGTTTATGCTTAAGATCCTGCCGTGTGAACCAGGCTTTACACATACACATCTTGTATAATCATAGAATAGCATTAACCAGCAGAATAGAATGTTCTGGAATGGTACATGAACATAAGGTTGTCATATTCAATGTTAGCCTTCAGCTAGAGGGGTAGAAAACCCCCCAGCATGGTGCTGGTGATGGAGTTGTAGCTAGAACTAATCATGCAACATCAATTCCTGAATTTACTGATGTTCTGTTGGCTGGTTGCAATCAAATAATCACCATAATGTTCTAATTCAACAACTAGTGTGAAAGTTTTCCCAGAAGAGTAGACTTTACTGCAGAGAGGAGAAAGGGTCCAAGTTTTATTTGCACTGTTGGTTTATCTCCATTTCAGGCCAACATGTGTTTCAGGTCTTACAACAAACTGAAAGCAATGAAAATTAATGGGACATTTTGAACTCAAGATTAGAAACTTGAGTCACAGAGTCGGAGTGAATTATATTTATTTTTTTCTTTCAGTGAAAAAAAAAAACAGTTTTCCCAAGAAAGTAAGATTCCTTGTGGTGTTGCCAGATGTTCAGTGTCATGGACTGTGTTACTAAAATAGTCTTAAGACACAGCATTAGCTCATCTTTCTCCCCTCCAACCACTGTCCATGGCCCTCTCTCACACACACACACTTTTTTGTAATCCTGAATTTGTCATGTCTTTACACAGACATCATCATTAATGAAATTAACTAGTATAGTTCTACACTTAAAAGCTCAACCTCCACATTGCGTGATTTTATCCTACAAACAAAACTAAACATACCCTGGAAACCTTAAAGGGTCTACTTTGCAAATATGTATATAGCTTTAATCAAATATATTTTTTAATTCTTGTGAGAGGAGATTAAATAAGCAAAGACATGTCTGTGAGAGCGACCCAGACAGCTGCACATATTTTCCTGGAAAAAGATGCGATCTGTCATTCATTTGATAATGACATGGTTCCGGACATTCCATTGGTGGGTTCCAGCGGCTTAGAGTCTGTGGAATGTTGATTGAACAAAGACCTCTCACCTGAGGTGAACCTGAACAAAAGACTCATCATCTCTCACCTCACACTCATCTCATAAATATTCAACATAGGTTTAGTAGCTGAGGAAAACACAGTGTCACCTCACATTTCTTAAGCTTTAGAAATGAAACCACTAACAACCTAATTTCTGCCTCATCAACCAACAACCTAATCTCTACCTCAGTAACCAAAAACAAAATCACTACCTCAGTAACCAAAAGTCTAATCTCTACCTCGGCAACCAACAACCTAATCTCTTTTTCATCAACCAACAACCTAATCTCTATTTGACTAACCATCAACCTAATCTCTACCTCAGTAACCAACAACCTAATCTCTACCTCAGTAACCAACAACCTAATCTCTACCTCAAAAAACAAAAGCCTAATCTCTACCTCAGCAACCCAAAGCCTAATATCTACCTTAACAAACAAAAGCCTAATCTCTACTTCAGCAACCCTAAGCTTAGTCTCTACCTCAGCAACCCAAAGCATAAACTCTGCCTCAATAAACAAAAGTTTAATCTCTACCTCAATTAACAAAATCTAATCTTTACATCAGTAAACAAAAGTCTAAGCTCTACATCAGCAAACCAAAACATAATCTCTACTTCAATAAACAGAAGTCTAATCTCTTCCTCAATAAACACAAGTCTAATCTCTATCTCAATAAACAAAAGCCTAATCTCTATCTCAGCAACCCAAAGCCTAATCTCTACCTCAATAAACAAAATCCTAATATCTACCTCAGCAACCCAAAACCTAATCTCTACCTCAATAAACAGAAATCTAATCTCTACCTCAATAAACAAAAGTCTAATCTCTACCTCAGCAACCTAAAGCTTAATCTCTACCTCAATAAATAAAAGGCTAATCTCTTCCTCAGCAACCCAAAGCATAATCTCTGCTTCAATAAACAAAAGTCTAATCTCTACCTCAATTAACAAAAGCCTAATATCTACATCAGCAAACCAAAACCTAATCTCTACTTCAATAAACAAAAGTCTAATCTCTACCTCAATAAACAAAAATCTAATCTCTATCTCAATAAAAAAGCCTAATCTCTATCTCAAAAAAAGCCTAATCTCTACCTCAGCAACCCAAAGCCTAATCTCTATCTCAATAAACAAAAGCCTAATCTCTACCTCAGCAACCCAAATCCTAATCTCTACCTCAATAAACAAAAGCCTAATCTCTACCTCAATAATCAAATGCCTAATCTCTACCTCAGCAACCCAAAGCCTAATCTCTATCTCAATAAACAAAAGCCTAATCTCTACCTCAATAAACAAAAGCCTAATCTCTACCTCAATAAACAAAAGCCTAATCTCTACCTCATTAAACAAAAGCCTAATCTCTACCTCAGCAACCCAAAACCTAATCTCTACTTCAACAAACAAAAGTCTAATCTCTACCTCAATAAACAAAAGCCTAATCTCTATCTCAATAAAAAAGCCTAATCTCTACCTCAGCAACCTCAGCAAAGCTAAATACTTACAGACCATCACAATAATGTGTATATGCACAGTTTATATGAATTCTTGAGTCTCCCGGACTGCTTTTAAAATGTCAGTCTTTTCAGGCCACAGCTGTCCTACTGTAAACGTTTTAAATAGCAGATCCAAACATGTTTTAACACCATTCTTACAAAAATGAACTGTTTAGTTAAATGTCATTAGATTAACTTACACTGACATTAAAACAACATTTTTACTTATGTTGATTCTGATAAAACTGGTATGATATTACTGTATTATAATACAGTATTATATTGGGCAGATCAGGGCAACGTTAAGCTTCCATAAGATTTGTTTTGTGATGACCTCCTGCTCCCCACATGTCAGATAAGTTCCTGTCTCATGACTTTTGGGTCGTTAATGTATTAAAGCAGTGTCATGCAAGATTTTATTTTTGTTTTGCTCTTGAGCTCCCCCTATAGTTGCGAAGTGTAAAAAGCATAACACACTGGTGTAAATACAAATCGTGCTGTGAGCCCATCATCATGGAGAACTGTTCACATGCATTTGTTGAGAAACCGATGGATACATACTCATATTAACTTATAAGGTTGAGTAATATTAAAGGATGTTATACAAATATGACTCCATAGTTTTAGTTTTTGTAGATCAGGGGTGTACATCTCCAGTCCTGGAGGGACAGTTGATTTTCTGTGCCACTAGCTGGAATCGTTCCCCTCTGGGATCAGTGGTCTATGATTCTGTGTCATTGGGAGGTACTCAGTGTACGAGAAGTTCATTCTCAGAACACCAACACTACAGTGGCTCTAGTGTTATGGTCTGATTAGACAAAGATGAACCTTTACCACTGTGATGGAAAGGCTAAAGTTTGGAGAAAGAAAGGATCTGCTCATGATCCCAAACATCCCAGCTCATCTGTGAAACACAGTGGAGGTAGTGTCAAGGCTCAGGCTTGGTGGTTTCTTCTGGGATGGTGTTTTTAATCTTCAGTGGTGAGGTCACAATGATGGCAGCTGTACAATGAAGTCAGAAGTCTACAGAAACATTTTGTCTGTCGATTTAAAGAAAGATGCAACCAAACAATCTTCATAGTGGAGTTTTGATGGCACAGCCTTATTGGTCATGATGTTTTGGCTCATTTGACCTTGCGTGTCTCGCTCCAATCTTGCAGCATTTGAAAGTGACTTCAGCGAGGCTTAACGTTTATCACAATGTTGGCTTATCTCTGAGCACCGTCTGCTATGGACCTGATTAATGATATGATCTCCGTTCTATTTTTGGCTCAGCGAGAGGCTGAGGAGGGTTTTTTTTCTCATGCTGTTTTAACCTTGCTTTACGTGTTTAGCTAAGCTGCTCATTCATCATCTCAGGTCAGCACCGCAAGCACTGTTGTTTTTTCAGCTTGTTCTGGTAAGAAGGTCAGGTAGACCTCGTTAAGGACTGGAATTAAAATGTATTTGCAGATATTTTATATTACGGAGCCTCCGTGGAATTTGTGTGCTCTGTGCTTTCTGCAAGACCGAAGAGCATTGTTCAGCATCCCAGACTACATACATGCCATGTGGTAACACCCGTTAGACACATTTGGCAATGCACACACTAATGCACTGACACTATGATTGTAGGATTGTGAGTTTGAATCCCAGTCATGCTGTTGACATCAACAGCCAGGGAACGAGAGAGCAAAATTGACCGTGCTCTCTCTGGGTGTGTAGATGGCACTCTCTCCTCAGCACTGCTAGCATGCAATGTCTGCTGGCTCAGGTGTCAGTTAGCTGATGTATCAGAGCTGGGGATTTTGTGTGGTGGCTGCCCAGTAATGATGAATCAGCAGTTGGAAAAGAGACGGAGCCTGACTTCACATGCATCAGAGGAAGCCTGTGCTAGTCTTCACCCTCCTAGAGTGAGAGACATTATAAGCAGTGTTGCGAATAACGGCGTT
>BRDA01002601.1:37857-51424 GCA_036984385.1 Crenuchus spilurus | reverse complement strand
CTTTCTCTCTCTCCCTTTTTCTCTCTCTCTTTCTCTGTATTCTCATTCTCCCCCCCCTCTCTGACACTGTTATAATGTTGCACGTCCCCAGCTGGTGGAGAATGGCAAGCGGAGCTGTTGGAGGTGCCCTGCCAACACCCACTCTGCTTATGTCACTCTCTCTAGACCTACATAACCAAATATCACACACATTTAGGTCAAACTTTAGCTGCTGAGCTCAATCTTAGGCACCTGAGAAGCTAACAAGCCATGAAAGTCCAATATTATGATTTGTCTCAACCAATCCCTGATTTGGCTGACCAGTATTTTATACGGCCTTCAGTTGTGCTGCTGATGGAACTGTACAGAGCCATGTGATGGTTGAGAACATCTGGAACCAAAGTTTGATCTTCAGACTAGCTCACAAACATTACATTTATACCAACTACACTCCTGAACTCAGAAGTGTCTTACCTGGACTAAGCAGAACCAGAACTGGACTGTTACTCAGTACAAAGTCCTCTTTTACATTTCATTTTTACCACCTGTGTTGGTTTCAGTCTTTAAAATGCTTCACTCAGCATGTTTACACTGGCACAGTACAGTTATTATTAGTTAGCTACATTATCCTTCCAGTGTAGTGTCACTACTGACACACTATAACCTGCAGTTTTAAGGTTAGTACATGATATTCAAGCACCTGATGCTTCCATTTTAGCTACTTTTACCCAGCTCTGTGCTGAGCATTCTAAAAATACCCGCCGGGCACTGTTCAAAAGCGAGCTGCTATAAACGTGAGCTTCCACAGTACATCCTTTTGTTTAAAGCGATGTCTCGGGTTTGTTATTGTATCTGTGACTCTTGCAGGGGTGTTGTTGGAAAACCAAGCAGGCCCTATTTATTGGGCACCAGTTGGCACAAACAGATAGGCACATGCATAAACACACTTGCTCACTCGCCCTGGCACACACACAGGCGGCACATGCAAACAGACTGGTGAAAAAGAAGCTGGTTTAAAAATAAACTCACATTATCTTTGTTTAGTGTTCACTTCAGAGTCTTCATCTCCAAAAAACAGTATAATCACTGTAAATCAGTATAAATACTGTGTATCTCTCAGAGCTACAGCTGCCACATTCCTAATATCAACACTCCTGAACCAGAGACAACATCAGACGTGTCTCATCTGGACTAAGCAGAACCAGAACCAGAACTGGACTGTTACTCAGTACAAAGTCCTCTTTTTACGTTTCATTTGTAAATCAGCTCCTAGAGCAGAGGTGTCGGACTCCAGTCCTGGAGGGCCGGATTCCTGCAGAGTTTGGTGATTTCTCTCCTCTGGCACTACAAGTAAACCTGCTCATTACCTGCTGAGCTGAATCAGGTGTGTTTGATCAGGAAGATCACCAAACTCTGCAGGAATCCAGCCCTCCAGGATTGGACTTTGACACCCCTGTCCTAGAGACTGAGAGAGACACAATCCAAGCTGTCTGAAGTCCAGTGTGTAGTTTCTGCAGTCTGTGATGGTTTGAGCTGCTGCTGTTGGTCCACTGTGTTTAGTCCAAAGACAACACCTACCAGGAGATTTTACAGCACTTCATGCTTCCATCTGCTCACAAGCTTTATGGAGCAGCTGTCCACAGTGCCAACACTACTACTGACCATCATATTACTGTGCAGCCAAAAAGAGACTTCAGTTCCATCCATATCTTCTGCTTAGTCCTGGTCAGAGTGAGTCCTCTACCCCTTTACTGGGCATCGGGCAGGGCATTACACTATCTTAGTTAAGCCCAGGACAGGGCACCAGTCCACTGGGCACACACACGGACTTAATGATTCTTCAGTTCATTTGACTATTTTTCCAATTCTGTCTAAACTTGTTTTGAATTTCCATCAGATCACCATCGGGATCCATACTGGCGAAGTCGTGACAGGGGTCATAGGTCAGAGAATGCCCCGCTACTGCCTCTTTGGCAACACGGTGAACCTGACGAGCCGTACAGAGACCACAGGAGAGAAAGGGAAGATAAATGTGTCCGAATACACCTACAGGTGAGCAGCCATGTCATCATAGCATTCATTTAACCCTCTGGAGTCTGAGGGTATTTCAGACACTCTGATGTAGTCAGACATGTCCTGACATTTTACAAATTACACACATAAAATATTTTTTCTCAAAGTGTTACACAGGCTGTTGTTCAGCACAAACTCAGCAACAACAGTGTCAAAACAGTAAAAGTGTCATAAATCTATATTCTCATTAAATCTGCTCTAAACTTTCTGCAATCCTGTTCAGATGTGCTGATATATTGTGAAAAAACACTCTAAACATTTCTAACCAAGAACTGAATAAACAGAGGTGTTGGCTACACAATGGTCATTACATAGAAATTGTATGTGGTTTTATTTCAAAAGCTCAACAAATGTGAGGTGACACTCTGTTTTACTGAGTCTGTAGTTCCTATATTGGATATTAAGGAGATTCTGGGCTGCTAATCCACTGACATGTCTGGAATTACCACGTTGTTATCATATGAATGGCAGATCACGTCG
Source organism: Crenuchus spilurus (assembly GCA_036984385.1). Lineage (NCBI taxonomy): Eukaryota > Metazoa > Chordata > Actinopteri > Characiformes > Crenuchidae > Crenuchus > Crenuchus spilurus. The sequence goes on along the minus strand of BRDA01002601.1, from coordinate 48,892 downwards.
ATGGGTGGGGAAAAAAGTGCCGTGTTCTGACTCGCGCTGAAAAATGTCTCTGCTTATTTAAGCTCCTCTCACAAATATCTAAACATATATTATGATTCAAGCTGTCTATACAGTATTTGAAAAGTAGACCCTTTAAGGTTTCCGGAGTATGTCATGCAAAAGTTTGGGCACCCTGGACAGATGATGCTTTAGGTGACTTCAGTGTTATATGTTTCTTATTACTGTGTCTCAGGTGTCTGCAGTCGGTGGAGAATGCGGACCCTCAGTTTCGTCTTGAGTACAGAGGTCCCATCACCATGAAGGGCAAAAAGGAGCCCATGAAAGTGTGGTTCCTCTCCCGAAAAACACCATAGGCCAGCATGGGTCCACAAGGGGGTGCTGTTTTCATTCAATTTCTTTTCATCTACACTCAACAGTTACTATATGAGCATTCCAGATTACATTAGCAGGGGCGCTAACACTCCTCGCTGTATGTTTTTACTGTATTATCACAACAAGTTCTAAGTTTTATATTGCAAGCTGCTTATTCGAAGTGTTCTAAAATTTATGATGATGATTATTATTATTATTATTATTATTATTATTATTATTATTATTATTAATCACAAGGCCCAAAGCTAACAGTATGTCAGCAATGTCCTTATTTTTTTTACATGCAGTTCTGCCAAAAATTTGTTTTGTTTGTTCTTGTATTTTGACGTTTTTGATGTCATAACTATTTACAAGAGAAGATATAAAAGAGTGCAGAGATGTAACATTTATGAAATGACGACATGCTTATATTTCTAAGAAAGCAAACAAAAGGATCTGCGAGTTTGTCGGAAAAACCTCCACTAGTCTCTTTTTTTTGTGACTTTTTTGTGTTTATACGAAAGCTTTCAGCAACTTTATTTAACTTCACTTATTTACTTACTATTTTAAATAATAATCTCACTAAAATCAGCACTGTTGTGTATGTACAGTCGTGTTGGGACTGGATTAGTTTACCTGTAATGTCTCCTCAGTGATGACGCATTAAAATGATTACAGGAGTTTGTGGTGGTTGTAGTTTTACACTCCGGGGGGGTCTGTGTCACTTTATACTTAATATAATTAACTTATTCCTGCATTATTTATTTACTCTCCTTATTATCTTTATGACTTATCAGATCTGTAAGAAGCTCACATTATAATCAGCCTCGCTTTTACCATCCATTTCACTTTCTTTTCCTTTTTGTCATTCTTCCCAAGAGCTGGTAGTCGGGGAAGTACGATTGGGCTGCACAGCTCTCTGAGCAGCTAAGAACTACACCTTTATATAATTGATTTCCAGTAATCATATAATGTTACAGCGCCACCTGCAGTAGTGTAGGTGCATAGCAAGCACAACAAAACTTTTGTTTGCAAATGTGCTTTGCCCAAACCTCACAAATGTTGCCCAAGAAGTATGTTGAAGCCATTTCTTTGCGTTCACACTGGCAGTGAAACATCACAGCAAGTTTTCAATGAGAGCTGCTGGTTGATGGTGATGGGCTGGAGCCAGCAACACTAGATTTTGACCAGCACTAATTGCAGATTGTCATTCAGTACAGAGTTGATGCCACATGTACCTTTCCAGGCGATGCATCTTTGTGCAGGGCTTTAGTAGTGTTCTGTGTCTCGTCTCTCTAGTTCTTTGCTCTTTGGAGTCAACTACATTTAAAACAGTGTGGAACTCTGAACGCCAGAGTTTTTCTAACACAGTCAGATACAGTATGGCAGAGAGGCAATTCTATCAGCACTCCTAGCAGATTTTAGCAGTAGCTTTTAAGGTTTTCCTCAGAGCTGCACACTGCCATCTAGTTAAATGAGGAGGAGCTACGTCGTCTGACCTTGCACAACAACTCGCAAAATATCATGTGATCTGATCAGCTCTCAGGCTAAGTTTTTGCATACTTGGACTGAAAACCTGTAATTGATTGGCTAAATCTCAGCTGCTAATGCTTGTGTTGAATCTTCAGTGTGGCTCAATGCACTTAATTAGTGATGAAACTGTTGCAGAAGATGATTTTTGGTCAAATCCACTTTGTAGACACCACCACACATCAGCTCAACCTCAGAAATGTCCACAGGTGAAAAGTCCCGGCAGTGGGTCATGCAAAAGTTTGCGCACCCCTGTTTTAGAGGACACATGTTTGTGAAAATAAGCAACACAGAAGTTCACAAATCATCTTATTTACATTTAGAATAAGATGTGTAGCTAAGACAGGGGTGCACTTGTGCACACGACTGTATGTACACTGACAGGTGGTGTATCTGCCTTATCTACACAGTATTATAAAGGAGTAGCTGCTCACATTCAGACACTGGAAAACATCCTGCAGCAGTATAACTGTACTTCAGTGATGATATAACTCACACAACACGCTGTCTGTAGAATAGGCTTCGACTGGCATTGTAACTTGTTTGAACGCTCTATATTGTTTATTCGCACCATCTGCTCAGTTCTGTATAAAGTCATATTTTAAAAAGCCTGTTGACTATTGTTTTGTATCTGAATCATTATGAGCCACGTGGTCCTGTGGGGTATTCTACAAAGCAGGATTTCTATGTTTTTAGGCACATTTTAGTAAAGTAATGGGTAATGAGATTACTTTTTACCAGGAAGTAATGAGTAAAGTAATTCCATTACAGTTTAGAAGTAACAAGTAATGGATTACTTTTCTGAGTAACTGTCCCAACACTGGTCTCTTAAGGGTCGTTCTGCACAAAGTAAACAGAAGTGATCGGAGGTCAGATGTCATAAATCAGACCGATTTGAACATACTTAATATTCTAAGGTCAAGTGATCAGTGTTTATCATGTAAATGCAGTAACAGGCCTGGCTTAAACTATGGAGCAAATGAAATTTTACTCAGCCAAACATGTCAGTCTGCTGTGTTCTAAAGCAGTAATTGTCAAACTTTCATCAGTAGCTGCATATGTGGACCTGGACACTCAATATTTGGCAATAGGAGTTTATAAAAATATCAAATAATACTTATATATTGTTGTTTATGACAAGTATCAAACGTTGTAGTGTGATAAAACATAAAATTGTCCTGCAGTGCTAAAAAAAAGTCTGTATTTGGGGTGTTTTTGGGTTTATTATGAGACGATGGTTTTCAGGAAGTCTGTCTACACAGCGAGACTGTTAATATTGACAGTGTCTCCATCTGGTGGTCAAATCTGTGTATTACATCAGGAACAGTCAAGTGAGAGTTCAATACCATTTCAGCTACACACACAACACAGCAAAACAAAACAGTGTTCCAACACAATACACTGCAGTATAATACATCACAATAGAGTATAATACACTACAATACAATACAGCACAGTACATTACAATACAGTATAATACAGTACAGTACCCTACACTATAACCCATTCCATCTACAACACTACAGTACATTAGATTACAGTACAATACAATACAGTACAATACAGTGCAATACAGTACAGTACACTACACTACACAATACAGTGCAGTACCATACAATACATACATTAACATACAGTGCCCTACAAAGCAGTATTTTATCATTTTTAGAACCTGTTCATCATTGTACTATATTGTATTGTACTTTACTCTGTTGTAGTGTTTTGTACTGTGTTGTAATGAGTTGTATTGTCTGCATTTGTATTGTGTTGAGCTCCTAAAGGGACATTTTGTTTTGCTGTGTATATCTGACATTACAATGAACTCTCACTTGACTGATCCTGATGTAATACACAGACTTGACCAACAGATGTAGGCACTGACAATTCATATGAGCAGTCTCACACACTTTCTGAAAAAGAAATGAATCTCTGAGAATGGGCTTTGACTACATCAGGTGTATCCCAAGAGCATAAAAGTGGTGCCCCACAGATCACTGATGAACCTGATTTTGCAATGCATCATAGATCAGAGGTTTTTTAATGGAGGGTCAGGTGTTTTGGGTGCTCTAAATTAGACTTGTGTGTGTGTGTGTGTGTGTGTGTCCAGTGATGGATTGGCAGCCTGTCCTGGCTTTAACTAAGACAGCATAATGCCCTGCCCTGTTCTCGGAGGAGGAGTAGAGGACTCTGATCAGGATTAAGTGGATAAGATATTGGATGGACGGATACATTTAAAGACTTAAATCTTGTGGACCGTGGATCCTTGGTCGTTTCTTGGGAACCCCCAATCTAGTCCATTTCATAAGTTCTGTCATATGTTTCCTTATCCTGAAAATGACTGGCTGTGGATGTTGTACTCAGTGTTGATGATTAGATATGAGTATAATCTTTACAGGCTAATTTAAACCCGACTCTGAGATTACATCACCGAGGCAGAATAATAAAGGCCACTCCGAGGTCAGTCAAGTGGAAACACTTTTGATAAAAGTGATTTGTCCTTATCTGTGGAAAGATTCCAGCCTGGAAGACCTGGATGGTGTTCCACACAGCAGGGTTTCTAAGTTAGCCAGATAGCTTTAGCCTAATATCAAGATCAACCCAACATATTGCAAGAGCAAGGCGTGTAATAGACTGTGAGGTTACAAAGGAACCCAAAGTAACTTATCGCGTCCACCATCAGGGGAACACTTAACAACAACGGTGTGCATGACAGGGGTGCAAGGAGAAAGATGCTGCTCTCCAAAAAGGACCTCTGCAGTTTGTTAAAGATGACATGGACAACCTAGAATACTACCAGAACAGAGTTGAGTGGATGAATAAAACCAAAATAGATATGTTTGGTTTAAATGAGTAGCATTTAAAGAAAAGAAAACACTGCACTGCAGCATAAAAACCTCATCCAATCTGTGAAACATGGTGGTGGCAGTATCGTCGTTTGGGGCTGTTTTATCGCATCTGGACGAGGAAAGTTTGGCATCACAGATGAACAATAACCTCCGAGTGATGTCAGGACAGCTCTCAGTGAGCTGAATCACAAGAGAACATAGGTCATAGGTCATGCAGCTAGACGAAGACCCCAAGCACATAAGAACCAGAGAATAATAGTGTCGCTACGTGCCCAAAGGGCATTATTTTGGCATTTGATGCATTCAGAGATTCTCATGTTTCTTTTGAATTGTTAATAATAATAATAATAATAATAATAATAATATATGGGGTTTATGAGAGACAAAGGTCAGTTTTTTTCCTTTATTGAGTTGTCAAGTGACGGTGTTCATTCACCAATGGAAAGGCCTGTTATCAGAGAATCAGAGATAGTGGTGTTCAGAGGGGTCAGTAGGTACAAGGCCACGAATGTGTATGAAAACGATTAGCTGTATTGCTTCATCTGCTTGGTCTCCTTTGACCATTAGATACACAGAGCAGTGTGGAGGTCAGTCTTTATCATAATGCTATCTAAAAAGAACAGACACTAGCAGAGATGCACTGTTTTTATGGCTGATTATGATTCTTTATAGCTCAGTTGTCTGATGGCTGGTCTTTAAACTTTTTTATAATGTGGGCAACTGTACTTATATGGTCAATACTGCCTGTATGTACATGTGGTCTGTGCAGAAGTCATTCCAAAAGAATTGTATCAGTCTGTCTCTACTGTCCAAGGAAGCCTTTCTACTAGATTTTGGAGCGTTGCTGTGAGGATTTGATTGTATACAGCCACAAGAGTGTTAGTGAGGTCCGTCACCACCGCCACCTCATCCCAAACTCATCCAAAAGTACTAGATAGAGAAGAGAACACAGCTCAGTGCTGTGCCCTTTAGTCCACACCTGGCATTAGACATAGTGCCCATGTTTAGTCCTATTCTATTGGCAGTACTTCTCTACAGGGACTGTGTGGTCATCTGTGGCAACTTAAAGTAGCTCAGTGCATGATGTCCTTATATAACTTTCACAGCGTGGGTTAAATAAACACAGCCAGTGTGATGTTGTAATGTGTTGTACGGAGTCCACACCCAGGACTGATTCTGTGGATGGATGGCGTACTGCAGTTTATATCAAACTTTTTATGAATGAACATTAGATAAAGCTTTATGACTGCTTTATGAAAGCTTTAAGTTCATTCTCCTTATTTCTAAAAGCTGAACTCTCATTTAGTTTATACACAGTAAATCTGCCAGTGTTAAATCAACACTATTAGAGTTCAATTAACACTGAGGGTGTCAAAATGTAACACTCCCAGTGATAATTTAACTCTAATAGTGTTGATTTAACACTGGCAGATTTACTGTGTAGTCATTACGGCAATGACGTATTTCAGGCCTTTTGATCAGTATGACTATTTAATTACTATTCAAACCGTATCAACATAAAAAAGACTGAAATATGAAATTCATGAATTTATCTTTTTGTATTCAATCATGAACAGCAATGAACATTTTTGAAGTCCATTCTTGAACCTTTCAAACATCTTTCTTACAACTCAGCCTCATACGCACAACTGTGTGGCCATTAGAGTCGTACTTAAACCTTAAAACCCAAACCTTAACAGGTCCTCAGCTTTAAATATCATGATTTCGGGTTTGTAGTCCTCACAACCTGAGTGTTTAAAAAAGGTCCCCGCAACATAGCATAAACCTGGTGCATACACTACCAGTCAAAAGTTTTAGAACACCCAATTTTCCCAGTTTTTTATTTTTAAGAGTTATGATGGTCTCTTGTTGGTTGTTAATTGCATTTCTTGCCATTTTTGTAGCAACACATTACTTTCTGCAGTACTGTACCACACTGTGTTTCAACACTGCTGCATGCAGAGGGAGGGGTTTGTGAGTAATCAGGAAAAGTTGGAGCACTGGAGGAAGGTTTCAAAGCTGATCTACATCCATCACTGCAGAACAGTATTACAAAAAAGTTTGTAATGAAAATGACACATTTCTTATGAGGACCAACAAAATGTCCCTAATTTTATTAATCTTACGCCCATTCCTGTCACTATTAGGACTTTCAGTCCCCAGTGTGGATAAATACAAGGACACACACACTTGACGTAAGCCTGATTCGGACTACAGGATTTTTAAAAAATGATGTCGAAACTGAGACCCCACAAATAATGAAATATTTCACTGTTCTTTTTTGTCCTTGATCGTTGTTAGTCATAAAGGCACCCATCTGTCCTGAAACACTACACACTTTATGAGTAACACTCCTGACCACTGGCTCCGAGCCTTATAACCTTGCTGGAGATTCACACAAACTAGATGTAAACCAACCGGTCAGATCTAAAAATAACAGCACACAGTATACAGACTCATACAGTCGTCCTAAATTTTGATTAAAACTTAAAAATCAGGTTTGATGTTAAAGCAGCCACACAAGCAGACAGTTTAAATACATGCAGAGCACTGTGCCATAGTTTATCTGAAGTGAACTCCAGACTATTGATTTCAGCAGCCACACAGCCCCCAAAACAGCCCTCCTGCTTGTACCAAAGTCACAGAGCAGGCGGTCCTGGGTCAGTGAAAATGCCTGTATTGTGTCTCTGCTCATTATACTGTACTGCAAACACTGGCATCACCTTTATCACAGATCTTAACTGATACTAATTTGGGTAGATGATAGCAGAAGCAGTATAAATCTAATCCAAATAGGACAAAAGTTAAATCTATCGCTGCTCCAGAGAGAGTATTGTGACAGACTGTATCTGTGCATGGTTCTCCGGCTGCACAGCTGCAAACAAAAGCGCTCCAGAGGGTTCAGGGCCCAGATACTCCTCAGCTGCCCTCTGCCTTGCCTGGAAGAACGGCACAGTTCTCACTGCTTCAGGAAAGATTTGTCTCGTTCTGGACAGTCCCCTTTTGAACCGCTGCCCTCAGGCAAATGTTTCAGATTAGTTAAAACAAGGTTGTAACCTGTTTCTGTGCCAGAGTCATATTTGCACTCACACTGCAACAAAAACTCAAATCTCCATCAAATATTTGCATTGTGTGATTGGTTTTGTTGTGGATGTTAATGCACCTTAAGGACCTTTGAATTTCGATGTTCCAGTACAATAACAATGAAGACATTCTAGTCTATTGTATTCTATAACATCACAAGATTCAGAGAGTCTGGAGAAATCCCTGTGTGCAAGGGACAAGGCTAATGGTCAATATAGGATGCTCTTCGTGCCACTGCATTGAAAACGGGCATGATTCTGTACTGGAAATCACTGCATGGGCTCAGGAGCACCTCCAGAAATCCACAGATGCATGTTAAAGCTGTATATTGCAGAGAAGATGCAGCCACATAACACGATTTAGAAATGCCAACATCCCTTTATGGAAACCATTTGAACGCTGAGTTCTGCAGACTCAAGAGAGGGACCATCCATCTTATCAGTGCACAGTTGGCCTGGGCATCTTACGCAATGCTGAGCAGTGAATAGAGGTTATAGAACAACATACTGACTTTCCATGAAGGAGTCTTCCTAAAGGAATTCTATCTATCCATCCATCCCCATCCACACAACATCTCGTTAAGGCAAGGGCTTGCAAGACAATGCTAAACCACATACTGCATCCATTACAACAGCATGGCTTCACAGAAGATGAGTCGGGGTGCTAACCTGGCCATCTGCTGTCTATTTTTTGGAAGGTGATACCTACAGAATTTAGATTAAGTGACCCAGTGTAGTGATCGTAAATGACAAGATCTATGGGGAAAAAGCTCCATGAGATCAGGAGAAGCCCAATCCTGGTCGTGGAGCTCTAACATCCTGGAAAGTCCAGATCCACCTTTGTTCACACTTCTTTTCACCATCAGTGGACACATTTTTACGTACGACTGTGTTATGTACAGTATGTAAGCAGGTTTATCAGTGTTCTCCAGCTTCACTAATTACTAAGCATCCTTGAGCCATGTTGATAAAGCGCTTCTTAAATTCACCTCATTACCTCATTACATTGTACTTTGTTACCGCTCACGCCCTGTAGGTTCACTGTGGTTCACTACACACTCTCACACTCACAACTATAGCTATGAGACACACCCTCGCAGTGTAAACATGCCTCATCCAATCAAAGAGCCTCTGTCAGCCTGAACAACGAGCCTGCAAATCAAACATGAATATTTGTTCGTCTCACATAAGTTCTCACTTGTTCTCGCTCAGTGATTCCTCTGTCCAGCCTCTGTTCTTTCCCCTCCTTTTGCCCAATTCCTCAAAGCAGTGTTGCATGCCGGGATGCCTTGAGGGGGTTGAGATTTGGCTACAAGTGAGCTTTACTCAGCCACATCAGCATAAAGATTAGTGGAAGATAAGGGAGTGTGCTGTCACTGCTCTGAGTATATAAGGATCGTAGTGAAGGAACGCTCCACACACACACATACACACACTCCCAGTCCAGGGCCGCAACTTCCAACCATCATGACGTTCAACGGTACGTGGAAAGTGGACCGCAGTGAGAACTATGAGAAGTTCATGGAGCAAATGGGTAAGAAATTCATTTGACTTTCTCAACATAATGTAGATGTATAAACCATAATGGTCCACTCTTAAAAGAGATGGTTCTCCAAGGGTTCTTTATTAAAGAACTCAAAATCAAAGAACCCAAGTTGTTTGCATGATGAAAAGGTTCTTCAGATTGATGAGGAATGTGCTGGTTCCTAAAAGGGTTCCTCTGTTATTACAAGCTTGACATCTACAACAGAACCCTTTCTAGTTGTCTACAGAACCGCTTTCATAAGGTGTCTACACAGAACCATCTACAGCACATTCCTCATCATTTCACCATGGAAAGAGCCCTTCTGTGAGTGTTCCTTGTTCTTTATAAAACCATTTTTTTTTACTAAAGAGCCCTTGAAGAACCTTCTTTTTAAAGAGTGTACAGTCATGCAGCTGTGTTTACTATTAGAGGTATTTCTTTGGTAAAGCTTTGCTTGTTGTTGTATATCATGGTAGTATGCAAAAGCACGGTTGTGCCATGATGGCACAAGCATGGTACTGATGGTATTCTTTGCACATATTTGAATGCAATGCCTTTTTCAGTGACTGAACCTTAAGTCTGAAGAATACACAGCCTGCAGTTTAAAGGGTTAAATGAGTGTGAGGTGTGATGAAATGGGTGTGAGCTCTTCAGTGGAAGAAAGTAGAAGAATCTCCAGGAAGAAGCAATGATGTGCTCCAAGCAATACCTGCAGAGGAATGTAGAGTAGAAACTCTGCATGGATGGATGGTGTTGAACACTGAAGTCATCCAGACTATGAAGCAACACATAATGAGTCATGTAGTAAACTTAAAAGTGTTAAACAAACAAAACATGTTTTAGATTTTACTTCAAAGTAGACACATAACTGAGGTCTCAAACACATTAAGAAGCAAGAAATACAAGTCATGAACTCTTGACAAGACACAGCTGTTAACTGAAAGCCATTCCAGGTGACTACCTCATAAAGCTGACTGAGAAAATGCCAAGAAAGCTGCATCTAAACAAGAGGTGCCTACTGTGAAGAATGTAAAATATAAAACATATTCTGCTTTGTTTAACACTGTTGAGGTTTATATCTCATATAACTGGATCCTCTGTGTTTAAATCCAGCTAAAGACAGACAGTTCTGTAGCTGAGTGACTCAGTCTATGGGGTGTGTTCAAACAGGCATCAACTTGGTGAAGAGGAAGCTTGCGGCTCATGATAACCTGAAGATCATTCTGGAGCAGACTGGGGATAAGTTCCACGTGAAGGAGACCAGCACCTTCCGCACACTGGAGCTGGACTTCTCTCTGGGCATCACCTTCGAGTACTCACTGGCCGACGGCACTCTGCTCTCTGTAAGCCAACGTTCACAAGCACCTGCTCTTCAGACCCCTGCAGCCCATCACAGCCTCTTATAAACACATACAGTACTGTCTACACTTAAACATGTTATTTAAAAGTATTCCTCTTCACAATAAGTGTGAATTTATTTTAAAAACATTATATAACATATGGTCTTCAATGGTCAGGACCGCCCACAGAGCAGGAGGATCATTCTCTGTGACACTGATGTGGTGGTGGTGTGTTAGAGCTACTGGAGATTTTAAACACTGTGTCCACTCACTGTTCTCTATTAGACACACCTACCTTGTTGGTCCAGCTTGTAGATGTAAAGTCAGTGACAGTAGCCCAGTCCTCTGGTCCTGATGCTG
>BRDA01002601.1:20779-30109 GCA_036984385.1 Crenuchus spilurus | reverse complement strand
TTCCACCCCCCCCCCCCACAACCACCTACCCCCCCACAAACACCCCTTTAATGAACACAAAGGACTAAAGGTCAGCGCTAATTTTAGGGAACTTAACAAGCCTCTCTGCCAATGGCTCTTTAAATACTTAATGTTTGACTTTTAAGGTCAGAGTCCCTTCAAACACACACACACACACACACTGCAGCACAACACAACCTCCATCTTCCACTGTAGTCTTCATCCCAGAGGAGCAAATCCAGCTACTTCCCTGACTGCAGTCATTAGAATCACCGGAAACACTTTATAATAACTTTCATTAATAAGCCATTAACTAATGATTAATAACTGTGAACAAATCATTAGTTCATGAGAATTTGAACATGAACAAATGTTTATAAATGACAGTTCATGTAGTTACTAATGACTGTATTCATTTTTGCAAATGTTAACAAATCATCAGTAAATCATTTGTTAACGAAGTTCTCAGGAACTAATAATTTGTTCAGTTATTAATCATCAGTTAATGAGCTATTAGTGAAAGTTATTATAAAGTGTTACTGAATCACCTTTACAGGTGCAGCAGTTATGAACTTATTTGCAGACAATCTGGCAGATTTAAAAAAACAAATTTACATCATCATCATCATCATTAGAAAAGACCAGGTGATGGTTCATAAACACAGACTCCTCAAATCTTCTCAGTGTGCACCTTTAAGCAGCCTCCCAGCACTTTGAAAATGAAAATGAAACAACTGATGCTCACAAAGCAGGAGAAGGTTATAAGAAGTTTGCATGTGCAGGTAGCTGCTTCCACAGGTTGTACATTAATCGTGACTCCTGCGGACTCAATTTTCAGGCTTTCTACTATATTTTTAAAGTACTGGATGGAGCAGAGAACACGGCTCCACAGCTCAATACCGCTCTAGCCCACACCTGGCATTAGACATGGTGCCAGTAGGTTAATGTTTAGTCCTATTCTATTGGCAGTACTTCTCTACAAGCTGTGTGCAATTGTACATCTGCGTCAACTTAAAATAGCTGATTGTATTCATTAGAACGAGTGTGCAGACACGTTTGTGTATTTATATGATAAAATGGAGACAAATTTTATTAAAATGTATGTCTATCATTCATGCAGTAATGATGAAGGCATGTTAAAGGCGTGTCCTGTAAGCATACGCTGCCCATGTTGAATAGCTCAATTCAGACTTTTGGGAAATATAGAAAGAAGCCAAATGCAGATTACACAACGTTAATATTGTATAACAGGTCCCACATGTAGTTCCACAGTCATTAGCGGACTATGTTGAGACTGTATGGGCATTTTGTCTGGCCCATGTTTTACCATAATCTTTCACTCTTTAGTAGGGGGGTGGAATGAACTAAAACTGTAAGCAGCTTTTCTCTTTAGAAGCCTTTTTTTTGGAAACTTTTTCCTGTGCTGTATGATTCCTCTAATGCCCCCCATCCTCACATCTCAACACTGGCTTCCCGTCTGTTATAAAACTGATTTTAAGGCTTCTATTCGTGTATAAATGGGCTCAGACCTAAATATGAGGGCTGTACTGATCCATATCATGATACATTTGTTACAATACAGTCTTATCATAATATTATTACCATGTATTTACCCTCACTGTCCACTGAGCATACAGGTGGGTCATTCTCAGTGACACTGATGTGGTGGTGGTGTGTTAGTGTGTGTTGTGTGTTGACAAAACAATTGTTGTTGAAAAGTGGAACGAGTGCAAGATTGGGTTCAAGCTCAATCCTCTGCGAAGATTTAATACAATTCATCAACTTCACAGCTTCTGGTGGTGTATAGGTCATGTGATCAGTACTCACTGTGGCATAATGGAGAGCGCGCTGCCTCGCTTTTAGAGTCGCTGCGATTGTGATGAACTGGAGCCCTGAGAAGGAGAGTTAATATCAGCAATACATAAAACATCACGACTGTTATCACAATATGCCCTCCAATATTCAAATATGCTCAAAAGGACACCCCTGCTGATATAAATCATATAAATCTAAATATAGTTCCTGACTTCAAAACATTATAAAGACTCCAAGCACTGAAGTCACACAGTAAACTCAGCCTAAGACTGAATCAGAGGTGTCTGATCAGGAAGATAACACCCCTGTCTTAGACTAACATCCAGGTATAATTATATATGCACACAAAAGCTGCTGCAGTGCCTCCTTGTGGAGAACATTCAGCCTGCTAAACGTGAGTAATGGCATTACAATCCATGTCTATGAGGTGATTCATGGGATAATTCAAATGTATTTGACAATGAAATAACACGATAAATCAGTGTGTTGTTGCCTTCTGAACTGATATATTTAGATCAGTAGTTTATCACTTGTATTACTTCCCCTGTGCTAAGGCTAGACATTTTTTGGTAGGGTTAATGACTGTTACCTGAACTGCTGTGCCTCTGGAGTCACTCGTAGTTCCTTGCCTGCAAAGTTCTCCACGCCCGGTGAGTCAGGATTGGTCGATCCGCTGCTCAGTCTGTCGCTGCTTTCATAGCCCGACTCGGTCCTCTGGATAGTCCAGTTGTCGCCCCTCATAGCTGCATTAGCCCCACCCTTGGGGCGTGGCGTAGAGCTGGTGGGCGTGGCCCTGCGCTGAGACTCTTGAGAACTGCGGCTCTCCGTCTCCAGCCTCGACTCATCCTCGTAGATGGTCATCAGACCTTTTTGCTTCCGCTCCGTCAGCGCCCTCTCCTGGCCGAGCCGCCGGCTGCTACAGACAAGCAATGTTACTGATTTTGGTCTGATTAGAAATAATAGCATCATAATAGTGCTGGGCAATAAAACAATATCGATTTTTTGCACAATAATTTTTCCCTCGATGACGATGATAAGCTGGGACAACAGAATTCGATAAGCATTAACGTCCATTTCCATTTCACGTCTAAGCAGCTTGACAGTGAGTTCTGAAGTCTAATACTGCTGCTTGTTAGCTCCTCCTCACCCGCCCCGGAAAAATGCACTGTTGTGTTTAAGACAAGCGTATGATTAGCCGGGCGAGAGAGCGCAAAGTCACTGTGTGCTCGTCTGTTTGTGTGTGAGAAGGAGAAGGTGGGGGGCTTGCTGTGTGTATGTCAGTCCGAGTGATAGCATTAGCCTGTTAGCTTGGCTCTCTAGCCTGTTATGTTGGAGTGGCTGCGGCTGACAGCAATTGTAAGTTTTAACAATAAAGTGACAATTATAAACATCTTTCACGTCCATCCTTTCAAGGCGTCCAGCCGGACGCTACAATATTATGTTCTGGCAATAAACATTTTAATATTTTAAATAGTAACATTTCATGTATTTAGTCTGATGTTTTTAGAAAGATGTTGTTTAAAATTATGACAGTGTTAAAACATTTAATATTGTGATAATTATCGAGATTGATCAGTATAGAAAAATGTATTGTGATAAAATGTTTGGCCATATCGCCCAGCTCTACATCATAATAAAAGCAACGCTGATACTAATAAAAATGGTATCATTCAGCTATTTAAAAAAAACAAAGATATGTTTATGGAAGGAACTGGATTAGTATCAGCTCCTACCGGTTACAGCGAGGACTCCCGTGCTGTTGCTGTTGTTGCTGCCGGCGCTCCAGCTCGTTCAGGACTCGGTCTACATTCAGGACCTCCCGCACGGGACGCCAAGAAGGCTTGGACCTCGCACGCTCAGGAGCATCGACCAGCTCGTATGGACCAGAGGATGAGGAGTCGTGTCTGCGGGCGGAAACATCCGGGTGCGAGCGTGACTCCTGTAGCGACCCTCGCGTGTGAAGAGAGGTGCGATCTGAGCGGGCCGGACGAGATGGAGGCCCACGGTGCCTCTGCTCAGAGTGAGATCGTAGACCATTCTCAGTGGGGGAAGATGACCTGGGATATGCCATATCTACAACACAGTAGAATAGAACTAAACTGCAGTGTGGACAAGACTTAAATGTGATAGCAATGCACATTAAATCTATATAAGAACAGCAGACTTGTATTTACTACAGAACACTAAATGACAGAAGACCTGAATGGTTTTGCATTTTTTCTTTTTTAATGTGATGAGTTAATTTACTTGTTTTATTGAGAAATTTTAATCGACATTCAATTCTTTATGTTTGTTATAATGACAATCATTGTTTTCATTAACATAAATCAGAACAACATTCATAGAGATGTCACCAGAACATTCAATGTTTTTTTAATCAAGGTTCAGCCAGTTCAGCTAGTTCAGTCCTGCTGTTGTTTTGCTGTTTCTCTTTTACTCTCTCCTGTAACATTTCTTGCTGAGAAAGGTCTCTGATTCTGCATTTACAATAAAATTAAACACATTTGCTTTGTTTTTAACTGCAGCTTTCCATACAAGTCAGAGTGCTGTCAATCATGCATGTTAAGACCACGCCCACACTGTACTCAGGTAGAAAAAAAAAAAAAATCTAAATGTTGTAATGTGTTTAAATATATTTGTATAATAGGGACTGCAGAAACATGCCCAGAATGTGGTTTAACAGAGAATTTGGAGATACTTTTCCCCCTGCATGGATATACACTTGCTGCAAGCCAACCTCTACTTTGGGAGACAGATGGTGTGCTATGCTTTTGGAATTTGGCCAACACCGTGAACCATTTTCCTGAGTGAAAGTTGCCCTCAGAATGCCCTTCTGTAGAGGACAGTGCACCTCTCTCTATCTACACAAAGAAACAAAAAACAGCCTTAATATCCTGTGTGAAGATGCTTCACAATTCAGCATCGCTCTGATAGAAACTATTTAAAAGCTTTTTTTGTACAACTTTTTAACATGGGTGTAGTTTTTTGGATATTCTCTGTGAGTCTGCATGTCCAAAAATGTTTTTTTATACAGGAAATACATGAAATAAATACAATTTTTTTTTGTAAAATGGCTCTTCAAATGAGCAGATCATTTGAAATATAACAATTAGAGATGCACCAATTGCAATTTTCTTGCTCGATTCTGATTTCTAATTTTTTTAACACAATACCCTCTTTTCTTACTTCCTAAAAATGATAAATGACAGCATACAGAAATATTACTGCTGAACGTTTCTTTTAAAAATGAAAATTAAAAATAGCTATAGTTTTTACTTTTCTAAATGAAAGAGGGACTATTTAGAAGTAGCACTAAAAACACAGATAAAACTGAGCATTTCCTCATCAACATGTGTCTCAAACAAGCACTCAGACTGAGAGTATGACCTGAACTGCTGTGTGTAAATAGCTCTAGTGCTTATTGTGTGTCAGTAACAGTAACTCTGAGGACTGAGGTTCACTATACATAAGCTACACCAACACGGTGCTCACAGCAGGTGCACAGAGCAGTCAGCTGAGCATCACTCCGTGCTTCTAGTTATTAGTAAGTCAACGAGATGCTTCAAGCCATGTGTGTGGTTGTGTTTGTGACCACAGAATCAGTAATATGAGCCAGATAAGGTCACCGCTCACTGCTAACTGATCTGTGCATCTTTAATAATAACAATACTTACAATTTACTGCTGAACACTAACAATGTTGGAGTGTTTACGTTTTCACTCCCAGAAATAATTTATTCCAAGCTGCACAACACTGAAGGGACTTTATGTAGGTTTATTTTGCAACTCCAATTTGTGCCACAAGAGGGCACCTTTCAGCAGGACAGAATGTGAAGGCTCAGTGTTGTTTGTTTGGGAGTTAAAGTCTTTGTAATGTTTTGTCAGTGTTTTTTAAAAATATTCCAAAATATGCATCATTTGAAATAGTCTGTAATGCCCTGGTGAGGAAGTAGGGGACTAATCGTGACCCTGATCCAGATTAAACAGATAAGATAATGGATGGACAGTTAGTGTGGACCTTTAATTGACAGCAATGAACAACATGAGTAGAAAGAAGAGAGTTTCACCTTTCTCTCCTCCTGTCTGTGGAACTTAGAAAATAAGGCTCTGAATAGAGGGAATAGATGCCCGACCCACTGGTGGCATCTATGGTAAAGTAACATTCAGCAGATGACTTTATTCATATTAAAATCAGTGCTATCGTGCTTATTTTAGATGTGCAGCCTGAATATGTATTTGCTTTATTAAATGAGTTTAATGGCTCCAGCAACATGCAATAACAGTCTGAGTGAACGTCTGCTAAAACCCAAAAAATCGGCTTATGGGGTCATCATATGGTTTTGGAAAGCTCACCGAGCCAGAAGCTGTGGTGTTAGTGTCTGTTAATACTGTTTTTGGGACGCAACAGATTCCTCACTGAAGTCAGTGTCTGGACTAGAGGACCAACACAAACTGTGCATATGAACAGGGCTCAGGTGGCTCAGGAGGTACAGTGGGTTGTTTTCCAACTACAGGGCTGGTGGTTCAATCCCTGTCTCCTGTAGCTGAAGGGCCCTTAAGGTACCTGACCCACAGCTGCTCTCTGGGCACACATGTGTGCTCACAGTTCACTGTTTGTGGTCATTGCACAGACGGGTTAAATGCTGAGGTCAAATTCCTCTGTCTGTAAAACACACTGGAAATACACTCAAGTCTAAAAAACTTCACATAGGATGCACATCATGAGTGCAGTCTTCAAACATCTTTCTCACAGTATCATATAAACTCAAAACACTTAACAGCACATACACACACAGTATGAGGGTCAGTCTAGGGTCATTTGATTTGCCCAGAAAAGGATCATCATCTGTGGATCTCTCAGGAAGTCTACTAGCTACAATGTAGCGTCATGTTTCAGCAAGCCACAGCTCACTCAACCCAGGAAAACAGTGCATTAGTTCAGCTTTAGTGATCCCTCATCCAAAATGTAATCTTGCAATGCTACATGAATCCAAGATGTCAAATAATGCTTACATGCTAGTTTCAAAACATGCAATTCATGTAAAAATGTTTTTATGCAATTTTCACAGCCGTGAATCGGACAAAAATAAACTATTCTAATGTAAACAGTGTACACAGTAAATCTGCCAGTGTTAAATCAACACTATTAGAGTTAAATTAACACTGGGAGTGTTACATTTTGACACCCACAGTGTTAATTTAACTCTAATAGTGTTGATTTAACACTGACATATTTTCTGTGTAATGCAGTGCTTAATTTGTGTAATGCTGATGACGTCCATCACAGAAAGTCAGAAAGTGGCCAGCAGAGGATGCTGTGGGCTCTAATAGAAGCAAAGTTCCCACTGCACAAGCTAAGAGTAGGACATCATCCGTTTGAATTTACCAGACATAATTTCAATGTAGTATCGATAACAATAAGTCCAATAATATCTCTATAACTGACATGTACTCTGAAATCAAATTCACACACTCACTTGAGGTGGATAAACGGCTTTGCAGATAAAAATGCCAGATGATTTGGGGTCCCAGAGTGGTTCAGCAGGCTAAGACGCTGACACTATGACCAGAGGATCGCGAGAAAGAATCTCAGTCATGCTGTTTGCAATCAACAGCCGGGGCCCAAGACAGGAAAAATTGGCAATGCTCTGTCTGGGCGAGTAGATGGCGTTCTCTCTCCCTATCACTCACACATTGCAATGTCTGCTGGCTCAGGAGTCTACTGGTTGGTCGGAGCTGGGAATCCTGTGCTTTCCTCGAAGCATGTTGGCTCCCTAGTGACAGAGTATCAGCAGTAGTTCGAAAACATCACATGCAATGGAGGAGGCTTGTGCTTGTCTTCACCCTCCTAGAGTCAGGAACATTGCAAAAGTGATGGGGAGAGTCCTAACAGAGGGGATGGGCTAACTGGCTACTACTACATTGGGAAAGGGATAAAAATTGGCAAAAACTTAAAAATAATAATAAAAAAAAAATGCCAGATGATTTGCTAAATAAGTACTAATAACAACAAACATTAAAGTCTCTCAGACCTTTAGGCCACAGCTCCCTTCACTGGGCTTTAAGCTTTTGTAACATTATCCTCAAAGCTGAAGAGCAAAATGAGACAGCCAGTGTGTCCAAACATCAAACTATGACTTTGACTGAAATGACTGAAATGAAAACCTAAGACGAGCAACATTTCTCATGAATTCAAACCTCCAAGTCATTTGAAATGTACAGTTCTAAGCAAGCTTCAGACACAACACACGTCTCAGCCAGTTGATTATATCTGATAGAAATGTCCATATTCACTAAACTAGCTCAGAGAAAAGGTGTGTATAAGCCTGCAGTGTGAGCACGGGGTGTGTAGAGCGTGAGAGTGAGGTGTACCTTTATGCTGGAAGGAGTCTAGTCTGCGGTGACTGCGGTCGCTCTCTCTCCGTTGCCTCTCTCCTCCCTGTGAAGGCTCTCTCAGTCTGCCTGGGCTTTCTGGAAGCACTTTAACTGAAGAGCGGAAGAAAAAGAACAATGGAGACATTATTTATTTCTCAAAGGAATCTCAAAGGCACCCTGTCACAGATGACAAGCTGAGATTACATTAAACGATATTAAACAATACAGTAAGACTGAGATTAATGCTTTAACCTGAGCTCATCAGTGGTTATTAGTTAGGTCAACACAAGTAGCCTATAATGCACATATATATGTACATACACAATCATGTCAGAATATTATGACCACCTCCTTGTCCACTTTAGCTCCACTGACCATATAGGTGCACTTTATAGATCTATAATTACAGACTGCAGTCCATCTGTTTCTCTGTATAAACTTTGTTCTTTAATAGTCAGGACCCCCACAGAGTGGGTTTTATTTGGGTGATGGATCATTGTCAGGGACACAGATGAGCTACTGTTGTTTTTAAACACCTCAGAGTCACTGCTGGAGTGAAAACGGTCCACCAACCAAAACGATATATATATATATATGTGTGTGTGTGTGTGTGTGTGTGTGTGTGTGTGAGTGTGTGCACGTGCGTGTATGTGTGTGTATTAAAGGTACAGTAACAGCTTTAACCTGTTACAGCCACCCTGCCCTATAACATATATCAGTTTTGAGTTTGCTGTTCTCAAGAAGCATTGCCTGATGTGAACCATGCCTCACATAAAAGAGCTCTCAGAAGACCTATGTTCAAGAATTGTTCACTTGCATGAAGTTGTAAAGGGTTACAAAAGTATCTCCAAAAGCCTTGATGTTTGTGTCCACGGTAAGACAGACTATCTACAAATAGACAAAGTTCAGCACTGTTTAACAACAGAATGGCTTCAACAGAAGAAAATACACCTTCTGCAGGGGTCCAGTCAGAGTCCTGCCTGACCGTAACCCCACTGAGATGCTGTGGCATGACCTCAAGAGGGTGATTCACACTAGACATCCCAAGAATATTTGATCTGAAACAGTCAAAAATTCCTCCATTGTGCAAGTCTGATAACTACAGGAAATGTGTGGTTGAGGTTATTGCTGCCAAATGAGG
>BRDA01002601.1:5779-18279 GCA_036984385.1 Crenuchus spilurus | reverse complement strand
TGGTGAAATGTATCATATGAACGTAACTGTATAACATTAAAATTGTAGCTATAACAGAATAAACATCCTTTACAGCTCGATTGTAAAACAGCACGTCTTAAATTATTACAAATGGGGGAGATGGGGACAGCAGGGCAAACAAAACTATTGCTTTAACTCAGAAAAGGGCATCTGAGGACGGAGAAAGGAGGAGCAGGGAAGAGAGAGAGCATTTTCACTTTGATAAACCGCTGGCATGCGAACAGGCCGTAGAGGTGCTTCAGAGCGGCTGCCAGTGGCTCTGCTCAGCAGAAAAAAGCGCAGTGCCAAGCGAGTGTGCTGCTGCTGCTGCAGCAATGAAGCACCAAGCTCAGCAAAGCATGAGTAACAAAGCTGGCGCCGTGTGCTCATTAAATATCCATTCGAAAAAAGAACTCAAGGCACAGGTCCAGTCGCAGTACATCTGAAGATCTTTCTGCAAACTCCAGAGGTTCTACTACAACAATACATGCACAGCAGCCAGGTTTAAAATACACCTGGTGTTATTAGATACGGCTGTACAAGAACAAAATGCTAGAATCACATTAATACAGACTGAAATTAGCCTCATTACAGTCCACTGTATCTGTAAAAAGCTCTGTCCAACTCTGCAGGAACAACTATTAGTGTTTTATACACCAACATGAAGTAAATACAAACTGTTGATGTTAAAGAACCTTCACATGATCAGAAAATTTATTTTATGTACTATAACAACTTGTGTTTACAATTTACTGCTGAACGCTTAACATATAAAAACTTTTTATATTTTTATATTCATTTTCAGGCTGCACTGCACTAAAGGGACTTTATGTCGGTTCATAATGCAAGATAGATTTGTGACACAAGAGGGCACCCTTAAGCAGCACAGAAATTCACTTCTATTTACTCAACTTATTCAAGTCAGCAGTAAAGGAATGCTTTTCGACGTTTTGTCAAAGCAGAAAGGTATATTTGAAACAGAATCTTTCATTAGATGCTCAAATAGTCAGAAATGAACAACTTGAGCAGAAAAAATTACCTTATTTAATTAATTTTATAACCATTTTACCGCTAACTTATCGGTAATTTTACAAACGTTTTCTACCATCTAAATCAGGTTCATTCAAATTTCCTCATCCGTGTACAGAGCCACATCAAAAAAAATTATATCATTTTTGTTCATGATGTTATTCAAAAACTAAATTATTATTCATTAAAATTTTTTACAAATAAATTATGTTAATTTTAATGATGACGACATGATAAATGCAATGCTAGCCCCACCCCATTAGACATAAAATTTACTTGGTCTATTAACATCAAACTGGTCATGTGGTTTGATCACTGTTGAGTATTATTTATGTCTAAAACCTTAAACAAGGCCATAAATGACAATTTACTGTATATAATTCAATAATTTCATAAACTGTCAGTGGTGCGTCTTTATACTACTTGTTTCTGTAGGAGTGGAAGAGTCTAATGGCTGAAGATAGTTCACAACATTGCCATCTAGTGGTCAAATGCAACACAAAATAAAGCACCAACCTTTACATGTAAACTCTTCATTAAAAATGAAAACTGTCCAAGCGTCCACTATCTTATATGCTTAATCCTGGTCAAGGTCATGGTGAGACCCCTTACCCCTTCACCAGGTGCAGGGCATGGCATTCCACTATCTTAGCTAATCACAAGACAGGGCAATCATTACTTTGTTTCTGAGAAACGACACAATATCACAAAACATAATATGCTGTAATATATTGTTGTGAAGAATAACAGCTCCAGAATGGTCACACTTCACAAGAGAAAACATAAAAACGCTCTTTACTTTCAACATATCAGAATATTTTGACCACCCCTGGTATGACCTAGGATGTTAGAGATGCCACATGACATTTTTTTTGCTGCATATATAAATTAGTCAGCACACCAGTCAGTTGTAGCAGAGTTTAAATCCATCATCATGGACAAAAGGCTGTGATCTGACTAATGTCAAAATTATAACAGGGTACCTATGAAGCATGGCGGTGGTAGTATCACATAAACCACTAACATGCAATGTTCCAGAGCTCAAGTGATGCCAGAGGCACTTATTCTGGCACAGTGGACCATCCTGATATGATTGTGAAAAGTTTACTCAAAGCAATTTTGGAGCATTTCTATGGGTCCAGTTGTCACTTACAATGTAAATCTAACATCTAACAGAGGACTGAAAATGAAGCTCTTTGTTTTTCTTTGGAATTACAGTAAAATACTATTGTTTTCAATAGCAGCTACTGAATAATAAGCCTTAAGTCTAATAACTCATTTACAAGGTTAATAAAAGAACAAAGCTGCAGGAGATGCTCAGTCATACTCACAGAGATTCATCGAGAAATAGCGATGGCCTCCCATGGCCAAGGAGGATTGTGGGTACGCGACTCGAGGGAGGATGTCCATGATAGCGAGTCGTTGTTGCGCTTAAAGTAATGGAACTGAGGATGGAGGGGAAATTTCAGCACAGGGGGAGAGATAGAGAGACAGATGAGTGTGCAGTGCCAGGCCCGTGGGTAGGGATTAGGGCAGAGTGAGAGAGAGAGAGAGAGAGAGAGAGAGAGAGAGAAAGAAAAAAGGGGTATATAGAGAGAAGAAGAGATGCTGAATGAAAGAGAAAGGGTATGAGAAAGAGCACAAGTGACAGATGAGAGACAGAGAGAGAGGGAGAGAGTGTGTGTGGGTGATAATCTGTCCTCACTGAAGTTCAGAGCCATGCACGGAAAAACTCATCCATCCAGCGAGCGAACGCTGGAGGTAAAGAGGGGGAAAACAGGGGATTTGTGCAGAAAAGAGTCGGAGCATCAAATGGAACATGGCCCGACTTATATAACATCCTGCTGCTCTTTAAACGCTCGTCTGTCAGTGCCGTGTCAGCGTCTCGTAATCTGATTCACAATCATTTGATTGGCCGAGCACACTCGCGTGTATGAGGAGTTTATCTTGGTGAAATTGGTGCTTACATAAAAGGACAAACATAGAGTATAAATAGCATTCAAATAACAAAAGAACTGAAATTATGAACCATAAGACCTGCAGTATTAACTGCTAATGGCATTAGTCAGAGATACCAGTGTGCAGTTTCTGCAGTCTGTGATGGTTTGAGGTGCAGGTAGACCATTTACCAGGAGATTTTAGAGCACTTCATGCTTCCATCTGCTGGCAAACTTTATGGAAATGCACAGCAGCTGCAAACAGTGCCAACACTACTACTGACCATCATATTACTGTGCAGCCAACTCATGAGCCATACTGAACAACATAAACGGACAATCAGCTCTGATATTTAGCGTTTCATTTATCTGCACCTGAATTTGATGCTTATGCAAATGTTTTTATTTGTTAACTACATTATATACTATATTGGAAAAAGTATTGGGGCACCTGCTCATTCATCGTTTCTTCTGAACAACTTTTAATGGAGTAACTCTATACTGTTCTATACTTTGTAGCATTACTGTGAGGATCTGCACGCAGCCACAAACAAGTGAAGTCAGGATGCTAGATGATCAGCATCCCACATCATCCCCAGCTCCACCAACTCAAGACACTGCCTCCTCAAACCTTCTCAATGTGCTCCTCTAAGCAGCTGCTCAGGACTTTGAAAATGAAAAACAAATGATGCTCACAAAGCAGGAGAATGCTATAAGAAGATAACAATGCATTCGCAGGTAGATGTTTCCTTAGTGCAAAAGTATTTTTTTTAATTGCACAAGTATTTTTCAGGGACAGTGCAAAGTGATGGGGAGAGCCCCCTAGTGGATGGGATGGGTTAATTGGTTACTATCACATTGGGAAAGAGAGAAAAAAATTTAAAGCAAAAATTAAATATAAAGAAAAAAAATTGCAAAAGTATTTTGACTCCTGCCGATTCACTTTTCAGCCTTTCTATTATATTTTGGAGCAATGCTGGTAGGGTTTGATTGCATTCATCCACAAGATAATTAGTGAATTCAGGATTTTAGATGATCGCCACCCCACCTCATTTAATTTGTATCAAATTAAAGTAGCGGAATGTATTCACACAAAGGGGTGTCCACAAACATGTGGAGATACACCGACTGTTGACACAAGATGCATACTGTATCTTAAAGTAGTCCACAGACTATCACAGCACGTGCCGATATAATACACATGTACTCGTGCTTTGAACCATCGCTATTCTGAGCCTGTGGACCAGCTGAACAATCTGTCTCTGGAGTTTTAAAGTCTTCCTAAAACAACGCAGCTAAATTTGGCCTGTTTGTTCTGCCTCATTCATGAATTTATGAGGCAGCACAAACAGAACACAAGACGTACCTGATCTTCTGTAAAGTGGAAACAACTGGATGCAGGTAGGCTTCTTCATAGGCCTGGATGCATTAGTCATACTTCATTTTCATCAGATTTCAATACTACAAATGATTCCTTTATAGCTTACTATTCTTAGACAACAAGTCCAAACTCGTTCTTGACCCACTTTTGCAGAAGACATAATAGTTATACCGAACTCATAAAAAATCTAACATTTTTCACTACTCTCCATCACAACTGACTTTATATACAGTGAATACAGTGTGGCATCTGTGTGCATGGAGAGAAATCAAAACAAATCAATAGTTTTTATTACCAAATCAATAAACTCATCACATTCCATAAAAGTGACTGACCAATATGGATTTTCAATAGCCAATGGCTGATGCCATATTAGGAGTGCAGGGCAGAACACAATACCAATATCATACTATCTTTTATTTTCTAAAAAAAACAATGAACAAAAATAATTCTTGACTTGAGATAAAAGGATACGTTTATCAGTCATGTCTTGATCTGCCTGTAGAGTGGTGATACTGACATTCGGGGGAGCTCTAACATTGTTCTACAGCAGCTAGACTGATAAGACTGTCTGTAGAGTGGTGGCACTGACACTAGAGGAGCTCTAACATTGTTGTACAGCAGCCACACTGATAAGACTGTCTGTAGAGTGGTGATACAGACACTACGGGGAGCTCTAACATTGTTCTACAGCAGCTACACTGATAAGACTGCCTGTAGAGTGGTGGCACTGACACTAGAGGAGCTCTAACATTGTTGTACAGCAGCTACTCTGATAAGACTGTCTGTAGAGTGGTGACACTGACACTAGGGGGAGCTCTAACATTGTTCTACAGCAGCTACACTGATAAGACTGCCTGTAGAGTGGTGACACTGACACTAGGGGGAGCTCTAACATTGTTGTACAGCAGCTACTCTGATAAGACTGTCTGTAGAGTGGTGACACTGACACTAGGGGAAGCTCTAACATTGTTGTAGAGCAGCTACACTGATAAGACTGTCTGTAGAGTGGTGACACTGACACTAGGGGAGCTCTAACATGTTCTACAGCAGCTACACTGATAAGACTGTCTGTAGAGTGGTGACACTGACACTAGGGGGAGCTCTAACATTGTTGTACAGCAACTACACTGATAAGACTGCGTGTAGTGTGATAACACTGACATTAGCATACTAACTACAATGTAGCATCACTTTTTGGCAAAGCGCAGCTCACTTTGGTGTAAAAGTTCCATTTATCCTCACTCATATAATACTTCAGCATGCTTGGGTACATGAATCCAAAACATGAAATATCACCTATGCACTGTTTTTAGAAGCGGCACTTAAGGTATAAACTGTTAAAATCTTAAATTTCATGAAATATCAC
Source organism: Crenuchus spilurus (assembly GCA_036984385.1). Lineage (NCBI taxonomy): Eukaryota > Metazoa > Chordata > Actinopteri > Characiformes > Crenuchidae > Crenuchus > Crenuchus spilurus. The sequence goes on along the minus strand of BRDA01002601.1, from coordinate 12,563 downwards.
AGCAAATGATCTGTTTCACATGAAAAGTTCCACTGTGATGCGATTTTCACAGCAGTTTGGCAGGACCATACCTATTAATACTCAAATGTTTCAATTGTGTATATTTTAACAATAGTTTAAAAGAGAAAATTGTCAAATCATCATTCAGAGCCAAGAAGACCATTACCATCATAAACAAGTGATGCAGAAAATTTGAAGAATAACAGCGGGAAATCAAACAAAACTCAGGAAAAGGGTGTTTGTAAAACATTGATGGGCATTATAAAGAACTGAGCACTCTTACCTGTGCCCTCCCCATTGAGAGGAGACTTGTATTGGGACCACATGGTGGTTTGTCTGGGGGCATCCTCATTGGATACCGCGGTACCTTCGGGGTTAGCATAGAACAGAAGCAGTGGCTGGAAATGTCCCCGGATACATTTGGACGCTACATCTTTCCATTTGGAACCAATCTAGGCAGAACAAAGAGGAGCAGCTTTTAAAATGACACATTAAAATGCTTCTAAAAGTGTACAAGTCTCCAACAGGAAGAACATCTAAACATACAGCATCTACAATCAAGCTTAAAGGGCAAATGTTTTTAACAATATATCAATATGTCAAAAATCACCTTACGTATGATGATCCAAAATGATCTAAAATTTCATGACTTATTAGCTACTTTAGCTTTGTAGCTCATGTGCAAAACAATAAAAATCTCTAACACAACATATCGCTCAGGTTTTAAGCACTAGTGGTGAGACTCCTGCATTGTGATAAGGTTTCATGCCACAGCCTTCAGATCTCACACATTAAAAACTCAGCCATCATAAATTATGATTGATTTTACTGTTTAAAGTGTTTTATTGTATTTGTTTTGTGGTGATAACATAAAAAAGCTGACATCTAAATGACTTTTTTACTGCCGCATCATTACTCAGACTGACCAATGAGGTGTGGAGATGGCTACATTAGCCAATGAGACACGTCAACAGCCAGATTAGCCAATGAGACATGCCGACGGCCAGATCAGCCAATGAAACACGCCAACAGCCAGATCAGCCAATGAGACACGCGGACGGCCAGATCAGCCAATGAGACACGCGGACGGCCAGATCAGCCAATGAGACACGCGGACGGCCAGATCAGCCAATGAGACACGCTGACGGCCAGATCAGCCAATGAGACACGCTGACGGCCAGATCAGCCAATGAAACACGCCGACGGCCAGATTAGCCAATGAGACATGCCGACAGCCAGATTAGCCAATGAGACATGCCGACAGCCAGATTAACCAATGAGACATGCCGACGGCCAGATTAGTCAATGGGACATGCCGACAGCCAGATTAGCCAATGAGACACGCCGACAGCCAGATTAGCCAATGAGACACGCCGACAGCCAGATTAGCCAATGAGACATGCTAACAGCCAGATTAGCCAATGAGACACACCGACAGCCAGATTAGCCAATGAGACACAATGACGGCCAGATTAGCCAATGAGACACAATGATGGCCAGATTAGCCAATGAGACACAATGATGGCCAGATTAGCCAATGAGACAAGATGATGGCCAGATTAGTGCTTCAGCGTTGTCATTGACATTAAAATGTTAATATATACACGTATTTTAGATGTTTACAGAATTTTGTTTTTCTTAATCATTGTATTGGAAATGTTTGAAATTGAGAGGTATGAACATGAGAGTGTCTGTGATGATCATCTACAACTGATACAAGGCACCTAAAGAGGCTAAAATAATTACTTAAAGTTTATAATGACCTCTTTTACTGTGGCGTCATCAAAGAAGACCCATTTGGAAGACTTGCTGTGATAGGCGAAGGCTAGGTAATGGCGGCTGGAGTAGCAGATCATACCGACCAGGTGAAGATCTCTTTTTTTGGCATTTTCATCAGTGACTCGATAGAAGAGCTGGAGGAGCAGAGAAAAGAATACAGTCTGAGGGAAGATGGTGGGTGGATGGATCAGAACAGACAAGCCTTCAAGTACAGTTCTGCAGGTCTACACATCTACCTAAAGAAATTCTCATAGACAAATATGTACACTGATCAGCCATAACATTATAACCAACTACTTGTTTCTGCATTCACTGTCCATATTACCAGCTCCACTGCTGTTTGATCCACTCGTACCAGCAGAGCACACACCAACACATCACAGTCACTGCAGTGCTGAAAATTAGACCTTAATTAAGATCTGGGTGAGATTTGAGTGGGCCACAAAGGCATGAGGCCAGGATGTTCAAAAATCAACACCCAAACTCATCTCAAAAGTACTGGATGGAGGACACAGTTCCACAGTCATTTCTCCTTTACACATGTGTTGCATAAAAAAGGTCAAAATGAATCCTCCACGTGGCATCCTACAGGAAATGTGCACCTACATGGCAAGGCTATGCTGCCTGGAGCACTGCAATGTTACTGTATGTCAAGGAAAGATGAATAAGTGCCTTTAGCAGCAGAAGAAATGTCATGCTGTGCATGGCTGTGTCATGAAAGTGCCAAGGTCTATTATCTGACCAGAGGACATCGAGCATGAGCTGCTTTTTGTGGTGACCTGAAAAATACACGCCATTGGCTACTGGCACCTCAGAGGCTGTTGAGTATAAAACAGAGGTCAAGCAGAGGTGAGTATGACAAGTTGAATGCTTTATTTTTTTTTAGAAAACAGATGAGTAAGATCATCCACGCTTGGATACCTGAAATGTTACGTATGAAACTTGATTTTTTAGCTTTACACGTGAGCTCTGAGGCTAATGTAGCTAAAAAGTAACTGGCAATCATAAAGCTACCAATTAACATCAGATACTATCCCCAAACACACTCCAAGAGACTTACTTTTGTGGTTTCGGCCACTGTATTATATATGCCTATGCATAAAAATGGAGAAAAGCAGACTGCACAGCTTTTACGATATTAAGCCAAGCGTATCATATTTGATACATAGTTGAGTTTTATGGAACTCTGTGTCATCAGTGCAACAAATAAATGATTAATTATCTAAAATCATTTATTACTATATAAGAATATATAATCTATATATTTAACAAATTAAATACATTAGAACAACTGATGTATCAAATCAGATACATGTCTGTTGCCCCCTGGTGGATTATGCATGTACTGCATGCACCAGACCATATATGCAGGATTTCTAAGCTTGAAATGACTTGAGAAAAAACTGTAAAGAAAACACAGTGTAGGTTTTAAATAGTTTTTTGGTCTGTTTGTTTTTGTTTGTATAAACAATCTGATGTGAGCAATAGATTCCTGATGTATCAAATATGATACAAAAACGTTTTGTTTTCATGTAGCTTGTACAATGCTAACTGGTAATTCCATTACATGTTAGCTACTCTGGCCTTGGATCTTCAGAGCAAAGCTAATGCAACACAGGTTGGTCACCAAACAAGTCCTGGCTACATTACATGTAAGAGCAAAATTATATTCGTGATATTCCAATAATACTGTCTATTCAGGTTCACATGAAGGCATTTATTCTAAAGGGCTTTTGACACAGAAAGTGACCCCTTACATACTGTAGTCCACCTGTTTCTCTGTATACTATGTTAGCCTTTCACTCTGTTCTTCAGTAGACAGGACCCGCACAGAGCAGCTATTATCTTGGAAGCGAATCATTTTCAGCACTGCAGTGACACTGATGTGGTGGTGGTGTGTTAGCATGTGTTATTAACATCCTGTGCCCAGGATGTGGACCAACAATGTAGGTGTGTCTAGTGTGCTTACATTGTGTTTAATATACATTAATACATTGATACATTGTAACACACACTAACACCACCACCACGTCAATGTCACTAAGAATAATTCATCCTGTGAGGGTCCTGATCACTGAAGAACAGAGTGAACAATGTACACAGAGAAACAGGTCTACAGTCTGTACACAGTGCACCTATATGATCAGTGAAGCTAAAATAGACAATGAGTGTAGATACAAGTTAACGTTATAGTCGTACCCCAGAAAGGTTTAGGTGAGGCCCTAGTGAGCGGATGACATCTTCAGTCAGGTCTGACTGTTCGGCATCCCACACAAAGCCAATGGTGACGATCTCGGGGCAGTTCATCAGAACTCGGCGGATCTTAATACTCTGCCCACAGTTGCTCTATGGAACAAAAGAAGAAGCTGCGATTAGACAAAGGACACTTCAAGACATCTGTCAGCAGCCCCAACGTCTTATATCTTACACAAGTTCACCACTACAAAAACATAAGAAAGTGGCTTTTAGTTCATTAAACTGTAAAAAGTACAAAAACCAGAGAAGTGAAAATAAGTGAGACAGAGAAAGAAAGAGTGAGATCCATACTAAAGAGTTAAGCTTAACGATTATAGCTAGTTTTAACTAGCTAGCTAAGTGGAGGTGGCTTTATAATGAATAACTAGCCTTAATTTGGCTTGTACAACTCTCAACTTAATAACATGAAGTTAGAATGAGCCTCAGCAAAATGTAAATAAAAGAAACAGAACATTTATTTTAGCAAGACAATGCCAAACCACATTCTGCATATATTACAACAGTATAGCTGATTAGCAGGTGCTAAACTGACCGGCCTGAAGTCCAGTCTTGTCACTTTGGTGCACTATGACATAAAAATACAACAAACAACAAATAAGACCCCATTCTGTTGAGCAGCTGAAATCATCTATCAAGCAAGAATGGAAAACATTTCACTTTTAAAACTACAGCAGATGGTCTCCTCAGTTCCCACTTACAGAGTGTTAAAAGAAGAGATGATGCAACACAACAGTAAACATATGTCCCAACTTTTCTGAAAAACGCTGCCAACATCAAATTAAAAATATTGCGAGCCGTAAACAAAAATATGTGGAAACAGGGAAAGACGTACGAGGAAATGACAGAAATTTACCGTTTTTTATTCATCTACAGCTCCAGTGATCATTCTGGACAAGTCCTATTTCAGCTTTGTAGCTCGAGAAAGTCAACATTTTATCATTTTATACTTTAGTTTCTTTATAAGTTTTCAAAGAGTGTATGCTTACACAAAAGAGACATTAAGTGGTGCCACGTTAGGAACTGCTGCTGGATATCTGGGTCTGCGGTTCTCTTTTCTCAGACAGCCAGAGAGGTAACCAGGTTTAGCATCCACGTCACCAAGAACAAAACTCAGTAATAAGGCAGCAGAGCCCAGTCTTCTGCAGTTGCCAATGGAGACAAGAGGGCAATAGTGGCTAAGCAAGACGGGCTATTTATAACCACTACACTACTGGCGGTTTATGCTGTAGGCCTGCTTTGCTGCAGTAGACAGCTTACAGAAAACAACTGGACCACTGCTGTTATCTGTCTAACATCTGTCAACATTCATTAATCAGCTCTAAGGACTGTAGAGTCATTAAAGATAAAGACTAACTAACGTGTCTGCAGGTGGATCACTCTCAGCACTGAGGTGTCTCAGCAGCTCTGCTGTGCCAACACACACCAACACACCACCATCACCGCAGTGTCGCTGCTGGACTGAGAATAGTCCACCAATCAGCCAACGGCATCCACCAAACGGCATCCACCAATGAAGAACTAGATGACTAATGAACTACTGTCTCTTGGACAACAGGCAGGTGAGTGGACAGTGTTTAAAAGTTCTGCTGTGCCCAATTAACTGTAGCATGCCACCACCACATCAGTGTCACTGCAGTGCTGAGAACGATCCACCTCCCAAATAATATCTGCTCTGTGGGGGTCCTGATCATTGAAGGAGGCTGACAACGTCTTATTTATCACAGTACACTGTTATTCTGCTTGTTTACATTGCTTCACTTTATTGGCTGCTTGAGTGAACAGCACCTTTTGGCCACTGGCTCTCTACCATGTACAGAGAAGCAATAGTAAGTGATGCTCAGAAACATGTGCTTGAATGTCCGAGGCATATCCTCGGAAACACGTGTTATCCCCCAGAGAGCTACAGTAAATATAGACCGTCACATGACCCGCTGTTATGTCATCGCTGGCAAACAGTCCAAGTCAGGCTTGAGGCTGATTCAGCAGATATAAACCATGTTTGTGTCTTAAGCATCTTAAGCACCGAGCAAAACGACAGAGCGTGTGGTCTTTCAGTGCCATTCACTGAAATCATTAGAATAGATGTGGTGCTTAGTACAGGTGGAGTACTGAACAGTCTTCTCATAAGCACTGTTTATGTTCTTTGTCATAATGAGTAAGTTTTTATTATAAGTGATGTTTACAGCTCTGTGTAATGTGGGCACTGATCTCAGTATCTTTAGTGCACTGATATTCTGCTCATTATCTCATTAACATACTATAGTTAACATTAAACTAGCAGTGCTTCTATATACAGCACTGATCATATACCACTCAATATAATAAACATAATATACATCCATCTATCACTTTATCCTTCTATCCATCATCCACCTCTCTATAGCTATTCATCCAGCCGTCTATCCATACAGCCATTTCTTTAGAACTGCCCATTTATCCATCATCCCTCAATCCATCTCAATCCTCTATAACTATTGATCCATCTGCCTATCCATCCATCACTCTAATCCTATCCATCCACCCATCTATCCATCCATTTCTTTATAACTGCCCATTCAACCATCATCCCTCAATCCATCACTCTATTAACTATCTATCTATCCATCCATCCAACTCTCATTCCATCATCCTTCTGTCTATCCATCCATCTCTCTCTATACCTATCCTTCCATCCATCCATCTCTCATTCCATCATCCATCTGTCTATCCATCCATCTCTCTCTACACCTATCCATCCATCCCTCATTCC